>BJCO01673836.1:0-11972 GCA_018326465.1 Flaveria floridana | reverse complement strand
TTATTATTATTATTATTATTATTATTATTATTATTATTATTATTATTATTATTATTATTATTATTATTATTATTATTATTATTATTATTATTATTATTATTATTATTATTATTATTATTATTATTATTTATTAATATTATTATATCACCACTTTCTCTTCTACAACAGCTTTACACACAACAACATCTTCAAGATCCATCACAGATATAGGATCAAACCCTAGATTTTGTTCTGACCCACTCTTCAATTTCAATCTTGATTCTCTCCTCTAACGTCTTTTCATCGTAATCTTCACCACAGGTTGGTTTTCTTGAATCTTTGATTCACGTTTGGTGATTATCTTGTTTGTTGTTACATGTTGGTTGGTTCTGTGAATTAGGGGTTTGTTCGATTGGAGTTGAATTGATGCGTTGTGTTGTGCTGTGTTGTGCTGTGTTGTTGACTGGTTTGTGGTGATTTTGACTTGGGTTTTGGGTTTCTTAGGGTTCTGTAGTTCTGTTAGGTTTTTTTCTTCGATCCGTGTGTAATTTGTTCCAAATTCGTGTGAATTTGATGATGATTGTTGATGGGTGTTGCTTTGTTTGTTTGATTTCAGATCGTTGGTTAGTGGGAACTCTGTTTCGATCGGAATTTGGGGTTTGATTGATTGAAATGATTTCGAGATCGTATGCTAATTTGTTAGATCTAGCGAATGGGAATTTTCCTGCTATGGAGGAACCTAGGAGGAAGATGTTTTCGAGGACGATGACTGTCCCCGGGGTGCTGTCAGAGCTTGATGATGATCAAGCTCGCAGCGTCTCGTCCGAGGCGCCTTCGACCGTTGTCGCCGACAGGCTAATCGTCGTTGCGAACCAGCTGCCGATTAAGGCGGTTCGCAGGGTCGATGAGAAGACGGGAGAAGCATCATGGAGCTTCTGTTGGGATGAGAATTCGTTGTATAAGCACATTAAAGATGGTTTACCAGAGGAAATGGAGGTCATTTATGTCGGTTCGCTTAGGGCCGAGGTGGACGCGAGTGAACAAGACGACATCTCGCAGATACTGCTCGAGAGATTCAAATGCGTGCCTGCGTTTATACCGCCGGTGGTTTTGGATAAGTATTATCATGGGTTCTGTAAGCAGCATTTGTGGCCTTTGTTTCACTACAGGCTGCCGTTTTCGGCTAGCCTTGGTGGTCGGTTTGATCGGTCTTTGTGGGAAGCTTACGTCGCTGCAAACAAGATATTCTCGCAGAAAGTGATCGAAGTGATAAATCCCGATGATGATTATGTTTGGATTCATGATTATCATCTGATGGTGCTTCCAACATTCTTGAGGAGACATTTTAACAGGCTGAGAATGGGCTTCTTTCTTCATAGCCCGTTTCCCTCATCGGAAATTTATAGGACTTTGCCTGTTAGAGAAGAGATCTTGAAGGCGCTTCTGAATGTCGATCTCTTAGGGTTCCACACGTTTGATTATGCGCGGCATTTTCTGTCTTGTTGTAGTAGAATGCTTGGTTTGGAGTATGAATCTAAAAGGGGGTACATTGGGTTGGAGTACTACGGGAGGACCATCGGGATAAAGATTATGCCAAGTGGGATCCACATGGGGCAAATGGAAGCGGTGTTGAAGCAGTCGGAAAAACAATCTAGGGTTCATGAGCTTGAACAAGAATTTCAAGGGAAAACGGTGCTTATCGGTGTTGATGATTTGGATACATTTAAGGGTGTGAATCTTAAGGTTTTAGCAATGGAACAGATGCTCAAATCGCATCGTGGTTGGAACGGGCAGGCGGTGTTGGTCCAAATCTTGAATCCTGCACGTGGGAAAGGGCGGGATGTGGAGGAGATCGAGGCGGAGATAAGAAGTGATGTATCAAGAATTAATCAAGAACTGGGACTTCCGGGCTACACGCCTATTGTACTTATTGATAAACCGCTTACCTTAGCCGAGAAAGCTGCATATTACACCATTTCAGAAGCTGCTATTGTTACTGCTGTAAGAGATGGTATGAATTTAACTCCATATGAATATGTTGTATGCAGACAAGGTATTAGAGGGTCCGATTTATCGAATTCACCTCAAAAAAGCATGTTGGTAGTCTCTGAATTCGTGGGTTGTTCACCTTCTTTAAGTGGTGCAATACGGGTCAACCCGTGGAATGTGGATGCAACAGCAGAAGCCATGTACGAAGCTATATCCGTTCCAGATTCTGAAAAAGAAATGCGCCATGAAAAACATTATAAGTATGTCAGCAGCCATGATGTTGGTTATTGGTCACGAAGCTTTTTCCAAGATTTGGAAAGAACTTGCGCTGACCATTTTAGAAGACGTTGTTGGGGCATAGGATTAGGCTTCGGGTTCAGAGTTGTAGCCCTCGACCCAATGTTCAGAAAGTTGTCAACAGATGCTATTATGGATGCTTATGGTCGTGCTCAAAACCGAGCCATCTTGTTGGACTATGATGGCACCATCATGCCCCAATCGTCAATCAACAAATGTCCCAGTAAAGAGGTTATGTCAATTATCAACAGATTGTGTAACGATCCCAAGAACATGGTGTTTGTTGTCAGCGGCCGAGGTAAAGAAGATCTTGCCAACTGGTTTTCCCCGTGTGAGAAATTAGGCATTGCTGCTGAACATGGTTACTTTATGAGGTATAACTTTCTTTCGGCCTTCCGACAATAAACCATCAAGAATCTTTAGAATAGTAACAATCTTTAAGTTTTTCTTTGTACAAATAGCAACAAGCTTTTATCTTTTATAAAAAAGATAGCAACTTTTTAACAGATCACTCATTTCGCAGGCAATCTCACTGAAATATATTGATCTTTTTGCTATTTTATGAAGTTCTTATAATTGGTTTTGTAGAATTAGAAACCATTGCATAGTATCTTGCTACTTAATGCAAAAAGCCCAATTGGTTCTGCAAGCGTGTGAACTCGCAAATAATGAATAGTAACTGTGATAATACCAGGTGGGCGGCTGATAAAGAATGGGAAACATCTGCTCAAAATGCGAGTTTTGGATGGATGCAAATGGCTGAGCCTGTAATGAAACTATACACAGAAGCAACCGACGGTTCATCCATTGAAAGGAAAGAAAGTGCGCTCGTTTGGCACTTTCAAGATGCTGATCCGAGTTTTGGTTCAGCTCAGGCCAAAGAATTGCTAGACCATCTTGAAAGCGTGCTCGCGAACGAGCCTGTTGTAGTCAAAAGTGGTCAATACATAGTAGAAGTCAAGCCACAGGTATGATGGTTGAACATTGATTGATAGATTTACATTCCTGCTTTAAAAATGTATGCTTTTTGCTGAAAGATTAGTGGGAATTTGTAGGGTGTGACTAAAGGTCTAGTCGCGGAGAAGATATTTGCATCAATGTTCAGAGATGAAAGACGGGCGGATTTTGTACTCTGTGTTGGAGATGATAGAAGTGACGAAGATATGTTTGTGATGATCGGCGATGCAATAAAGGCAGGTGTAATCTTGAATAATAAGTCGGTGTTCGCGTGCACCGTTGGTCAGAAACCGAGTAGAGCCGAGTATTACTTGGATGATACAGTAGAAGTTATAAACATGCTTGAGAATCTTGGAGACATCTCAGAAGATTCTGATTCTGGGGGCTCTTCTTGAGCTACTTATTCATCTTCATTTCTCTGCTTCGTTGACTTTTATTGGAGTCAAGATTGAAGGGCAGAGTTTGTACATTCTGATTCAGAAAGCAAGGGGGTAAAAAAGTCTTTTTTAACTTTTTGGAAATAGGTTTACAATGAAGTTTGTTTTGTTCTTTGCTTATTGGAAGATTGGAAAATGGGTTAATTGTTGGTAGGTACATTGTGGATACTTTGGTCCTTTTGATGTAAATCTTGATAGAGTTTTACCTACCTTAATTGGTCTTCTTTTTCTCTAAGTTTTATTTAGCAGTTCATTATTTGTGATTCTTTATCGATAGACCTTGAAGCAATGATAAAGTTGTTACGTGTCATGAGTTTGTGAGCTTGAGTCGTGGGTAAAAGTCTTGCAGAACATCAGAAATGCAAGGATTCTTTAAGGATGCATGTATCGTCCTATGGCGGCATGGCACCCCATTAGACTCTACGTATGTGGGAGTCTTGTACATCGGGTTTTGTTAATTCTCTCACCTTTACAATCATGTTGTAGGGTTCAAAGATCAAGTTCAGGTTGAGCCAATACCAACTCAGCCTCGAGCTAGTAATAATACGCGTTGTGCCAACTTGTTTCGATATTCCCAGCCGAGAGTTTGTATTCAGCTTACCTGTAACTTGAGCTGCATCACCGGTGCACCATCGTGATATTGCATCATAAGACTAAACGTTTCAAGTTAGTTTTTCCCATCTTAACGGTCTATTATTATTACTAGATAAGATAACGTTGTTTGATTGTTTGAATGTTTGAAGTTGGAGCTTTGTATGTAGATGAACAGGTCACGATTACCGGTTATGGAGTTTGATACGGGTCAACAGATTGTTTATTTGGTCACATGTTTATGGTTTGTTAGAATCAAAATAGTGGGTTAAGATCATGGGTCATGTTTACTTGTTTGTAGATAATTGTATCATGTGTAGGGCTGCAAACAATTTGAACACTCAGTAAATGGTTCGTGTTTTGTTTGGCTGAAAGTTCGTTTATGATCGTTCGTTAATAAATGAGTGAACATGAAGAGAAGAATTATGTTCGTTAACTTAAACGAACAAACATGAACAGAGGCTGCGTTCTTTCATTTATGATGGTGAACGTTCATTAGTGTGTTCGTTTGTGTTTGTTTATTAAAAGATTTTTATTAAAGTCTATTTCATTGAACAGAATGCATAAATACTTACAATAAAGAGACAGGTAAATGGGCAACAAGTTGCGCCGCAACTCCTTTTTGAATAGCGAAACCTAGTCTACTAAAAACAAAGCCTTGACCCTAAGGGGTCGAAACATTGCTATTAATGACCCCTTTTTATATTTTATAATTCTATTTTATTAAGTCTTAATTTTTAAAAATATAAAACCTAAACAAACTTATTAATATTGTGTTAAGTATATTTAGATAATTATGCTAAAATTCTATTAAACATTGACAGACTTTCGTTTATGTTCATGAACATTTGTTTGTGTTCGTTTGTCTTCGTTTTTTTCGTTTATGTTCAGCTCGTGTTCGTGAACAATTAATTTCCTTAATGAACGATAACAAACAAGAAATCTCGTTAACAACTTCATTTTCTTGATGAACGAACATGAACAAAGTATTATTTGTGTTCGTTTGGTTCGTTTGAAACCCTAATTATGATCGTACCTCTGTTTAATGTCATTGTGTATGAATAAATATAACGCTTAGAGGCTATTGAAACAGAAATCTCTTCTCATCATAAATTTTTAAAGCAGTTGATTATGTTCCATATGTCCTGAACCAACAAACAGTATGCTTAAAAACACTTTACATAAAACAAAGGGGCGGTGCGTGTTAAAATATATGATAATTCCCACTTCAATATCAAACGTAAATATTATCTAACTAGCTTTAATAAATACATGTATTACACGTGTTTAATAATAAAATAAATATAATAAAAATTTATTAAGTATAAAACGATATTATAAAATAACTTATGATTAAAATTAGACATAATTACACGGGTGGTCCATGTGGTTGGACTTGATTTCACTTTTGGTCCCTAACTCTTAGAAATTACAAGGTTAGTCCAATACTTTGCACGAACATAACATGGTTGGTCACCGCGTTGGATGGACGTTAACTTTGACTGTTAATATTTCTTAAATACCTAAAATAATGATATCAACTTTATAAAATTTCGTTTTTAATATTTTTTAGCCAAAAAAGTTTCAAAACAAACTGTATTAATTACATATCATTTTAAAAAAAAATCTTATTATAACTCCTGATTTTTATTATTTTTGATTTGTAAAAAATACTTTCTTTTAAAATAATTTTTTATTGTTTAAAAAGTTTGATATTTTAGAAAATTTTCTTATTTAAAAAAATTATTTAAAAAAAAAAAACATTAATAAGAAGATATATTTCTTTGGGGCTGTTTGAATGTTTTGTATGGACTGGACAAGGTCAGAAGAGTCAAAATCAGACTTGGTCAGAACCAATAGATGTGGTGTTGTCACATGTTCTCTTAGTATACTCTTTTATTACAGTAGAAAGATTATTCTCTAATCGTTTCGTCTTTTTGTGTTTCATTGTTATTATTATGGTCATACTCATCTTCTTTAGACCATTATTCATCTTTTTGTTTGTGACTGATTTAGTCATTCTTAAGTCTTCTCTAAATCATTTAGTCGTTCTTTAAAGATTGTGTGAATTGCAGTGTTTTAAGAATCGGATTAGTCGGCCGATTAATCGGCGATAAGCCGTAATTGGAAGCTCCCCGTTTCGATTTTTGCTAATTGGAAATAATAATCGCTAATTGGTCAAATAGGTTAAAAATCGGGATTAATCGGCCCAAATCGGTTTAACAGAGTCATTAATTATTTAGATTGTTACCTTGTAACCATACACACCCAACGACTTATAGCCCAATGGTATCTTATCTGTATACAGTAGTGCTTCGTATTAGGTTGAGGGTTCGAGTCCCATTGTAGAAAATTAAGTCGATTTAGAAGCAGGATTACATAGGTGTGTGTTTACAGTTGAAATAAAAAACATAATCATACATCACTTTATCCAATTTTCAAATGATTAAGCCTTAAACACAAAACCATTTTTAGCTTTTTCAGCGATTGTTGACATCTTTGTAACACATCAATTCCAAGTGAGTCTTTTCATTGTTCTCGTTGGAGCTTGGATCAACAACTAACTAGATAAAGTAACATGCTAAAATGACTTTTTTACCAATTTAAATCAGAAAAAAAAACCGTGTATAATTAATGAGTAGTACTGTTTGCCGAGTATAATGAGATATGAGTAGAGTGCCTCACAAAAGTAAAAGTACAATACATTCTATGATACCAACATTTTTTATTAATTCTTTTATCTTTTAAGTTAAATATATTTTATAAAGCTAATTACACAGATGGTTCGTGTGGTTTCGACAAAATAACATGTTTGAAAACTAAGTAAAATTAAATATTGTTTCAATACCAACTTTTAATTTTGTATCATATGAAAAAGATAATAAACAGAAATAACCAAAAATCCCAACCGTCTCCCCACCCCAAACCGATCTAGTGCCATGCCTCACAATAGATTCGATCCACGGATTCACCCAAGGTCGGGACCTCCAATCGACTTCTCCGTCACGGACGGCCTCGTAAACCCATATGGATGCCCAAAAACATCTATTGGGTAACACTTCTAAGTTTTAACTTAATAGTTATAGTTTTTGAAGCCTATTACCATTGTGGCAGGCTCGAAACTCTCAAGCCCATAGTCCCCCAACATAAGCCCGGCCCACTGGTCATTTCATACATTTGGGCCTTTGGCAGTGACTCTTGTAAAGAAAACATACATATTCATCAAAACCGAGAATAACAAGGGAACTATCAACTTTGAGTAACTTCTTGTAAGACCTATAATCATACAACGCCCCCATTGTTCTTTTCTTTTCTTTTTATTTTTTTTAACGGTAAATGTGTGACCCTGTTTTAAAGAAATATGTTATTTTAATTGGACTCATTGTTCTTTTCATATGTTGTTTTATACATGTTTCTTAGTAATGCGTACTAAGCACTTTAACGTAACATTTCGACATGTTTGAACCTTGAGATCCGTTAACCGCTCCATGGTTCTCTACCTATTTCTTTGCCAATGAATGGTTTCTACTGCTCTAGAAACCGGATATTATTTAGTTAATTTGAAAAAAGATATTTGAGATAAAGGTTGATTATTTAATTAGTAAAAAAGGAAATTATTAGTTTTTTTAGAAAACTTCACAGAATAGTAAGCAAATTTTTAACAGTGTTTTAATTAGGTCACTCATATTTTTATTTATTCTAATCAGGTCACTAAAGTTTTAAAAGTGTTTCAATTGGGTCACTAATACTTTTATTTGTTCCAATTAAGAAATTAAAGTTTTAGGAGTGTTATAATCAGGTCACTTATATATTTTTAAATTGATTTAAATAATTCACAAATTTTTTAATTCATTCTATTTTTTTATAAATATTGTTAATTTTCTAAAAAATTTATTTTTTTTAATTTTTTGCAACTTATGAATGACCTAATTAGAACAATCCTAAAACTTTAGTGATCAGATTGGGACAAAATTTTTACGAGTAACCTAATTAGAATAATTCAAAAACTTGATTACTATTTTACAAAGTTATCCTTTTTTTAACGATTATGGATCACTGCTGGGTCACTTGTCCACCGGATCAATGATATCTCCGTTACGAAAGTACGAAACACTAGGCTTAATAAATTTGAGGTTAGATTTGTAGTGTAGTTTGAAAGTTTAAAAAAATGATAGAACTTTGAAAAGGTCAATGAAAATGATTATTCCTAAAATATATCTCTAATAAATTTTTTCCTTGAAATTGATCGATTATAAAAATGAATTGTTGAGATTATTTCTTGCACTTTTTAGTTTTAGAGCTCTTTGTATTTGAACATTTTTTTATAATACTGTTTCAGTTATCAAATATGCAGTTTTTATTATCAAACATAAAATCAAATTTCCTTTAAGTTAGGGGTGTTCACTATTCGAATCCCTATCCAAAATTTCAGACCCGGATATCCGTTCGGATATTCAAATTTTTAAAAAATATATATTATTAAATAATTTTTGATCCCAAATATCCGAAATTTCTATAAAAATATATCCCAAATATCTGAAATATCTATTTAATATTCATTATTTAATAATTTTTTGAGAAATATTTTGGATAATTCGGATATCCGAATATTCAAAAAATCCTCAAAATAACTACCTAATTTTTTATAAATAGCAATTTACCTTCTAATTTATTTAAAAATAATTTTCTAAATTTCACAATTATAAACTTTAATGGTTAGTTTTGCATTTAACTTTAAAAGTTGATTTTTATGTGTAATTCAAGTTAATTATTATTTAAATCCTAAGACTCCAAATTTTATATTTAAATTTTTCTTGAAAACTAAATTTTATTTAAATTGAAAATGTTTACTTTTAATTAAAATTTTCTTAAATTATAATTTAGATATATGTATATATATTTAAAGTTTTATTATGTTTTAGACTGTTTTCTTTTTCCAAAAAGAAGGGGTAAGACTTGGTTTAAGGTGGTTTTGGTGTTTGTGGCAGAACGTGCGATTGCAAAGCTTTTTATCGTTATATACGATGAAGATGAGTTCTATGTCTCCTATTTTAATGTCTTATATTGTCTTTGTTTCCTTGGGACAGAACACATACAAACATTAGATGATTTTGGAAAACGATGCAAACCATGTAACAAAGGTTAAACGTTAAAGAACCAAAAGTCTTATTTTGGTGAGTGGAGATAAAGAGGAAATCCATAGCTAAATAGTCATTCTAAGTTGTAACTTTATCAATATAATTATTTGATACCGTCAAATGATCAAAATAATCAGTGAATTTTTTTATCAAATTTTGCAACCGTTAATGTTGCAACACCTGTCCGAATCTCATCATGTCGATGAGATTTTACGAAAATCTTGCCACGATAACAATATTCTTGGGAAAAATCTTGCCAAAGAGTTATAAGAAATAAAACTTTTTGAATCTCATCAAGTCCACAAGATATTGGGAGTAATCACACTTGAAAAATAAATATTAAAAAGTAGCGGTTTGTTACTTTCCTCCCTCGATCACAACAACCCTATTCCGTCGCTTGATCGCACAAGTCACATCAACATCCCCCGTCTTTCTAAAAATCTCTCTCTCCCCCCTCCTCATCTTCTCGTCTCTCACTCTGGTCGTCTCATGATCTTTTTTTTCTCTTTTTTCCAAGAGCTAGTCCCTCAAACTTTCACTTGTCACACTACATTTGACCCTCTTCGTATGCCTTATTCATCAACAAATTTCATGACGGATCATGTCGTCTTCTAACTAATTTATTTAATTAAATTAGTTTAAACACAAACACAAACATAGATAATTATAATTGATCAATTTAGTAACGTTTTATCATAAATCGTAAACATTGCAAAACCCTAAAACCAACCTGGTGTTACATGGTGGCGCAACAAGACAAGTATCATCGACGACAAATCACTGATGTACAAATTATGTTGATATATTAACAATCTATCAGGAATTAGCAATGGATTACCAACAAATGACCTAAACCGAGTAAAAAACCTTCACCAACCAATATTAGCGATGTTGATTTTTCATTTGTAAAAGTTGTCATCAGTCCATCGCTAATCCATCGATACCATTTAAGATAAGATTTTAACCCTTACTTTTTAAGATTTGTCGGTGGGAATTAATTACTAACGGCTAATCCCTTACTAATCCGTCAATGGCTTTATGAATAAACCACCAGGCTTTTCAAAAAAGATTTTCACCAAAACAAGTGTTGACAGTGAAATTGATGCCTTTCAAATTGTAGTTATAAGACACAACGCTGAGTTTTCTTTTTCATATTTCATGTAATTTTTTTAATTCGTATTTTTAACACGTATATTGATTTTCTTGTTTTAAGACTCACGAGAAAACACCTTCAGTTTTCTTCAAAGATGAAACGAAAGTAGACGCAAGCACATTAGCAATTGGTAATGCATGTTAATAGTTTTAGATTATTGTATGTCTAGAGAGATTTATTGTCGAGTCAGATCGAGTCATTAATTTATTATTATCGGATTGAATCAAACACCAAAACCTCAATTCATGAAAATCCAAAAATCAATTTAACATCAATAATCTAGATGAAACCCCGACTTAAAAATCAGACCAGTCTTGAGGGGCTTAAGGTGAGGGCAATTTGCTTGAAATTATGGTTACGAAAAAAAACACACGTTTATTGAATACTTAGTGAATCATTCAAAGGAAATTTTTTTATTTTCGTTCGTTCTATAAATGAACGAACACGAATAATATTATTCTGCTTGTTTTTAGTGAAATGAACAAACATGAACAGAGGTTGCGTCCATTCGTTTATGTTCATGAAAATTTGATAATGTGTTTGTTTATATCATCTGTGCTCGTTCATTTAAAGGTTTTATATTTAACATCTTTAGTTCATTGGTTTTTAATTTTAAAAAATATGAGCCCTAGCTGTATTATATTTTTCTCCAATATATCTCATATAACTATTTCTCAGTTTGTGTTAGAGCTTGACAAACTTCTTAACTTTTGTGTTAATTATATTTCTATTTATTATGTCAAGTATGTTTGGATGATTGTTTTAACTGCTATTATTTTTTACGGATTATGTGTAACGTTTGTATTCATTTGTGTTCATATTTGTAAACTTAAAAGAATGAAATTAATTTATTTTAACGTCGGTGGTCATAAAATTTCTATGAGTGTTGGTGCTATATATTTTAACTGTCGCTCAAGTTTTCATTATATTCATATTATACACAAAAAATAAAACTGATGGATGTGGGCTAATGTTGGACCAAAACAACCAATGAGCCTAGATCAGGATAACCTCTAAGTCCCACATGCCACTGCAACAACTGCTGAAGACTCCCATCAGTTACAGTGTTCTCTTGCTTGAATGTCAGACTCGAGAGCATCTTAGCTCCCATCAGCTGTTATGACAAAGTCTGAAGAACAAAGTATGAACACCAAAGAACTGAAGAACTACAGCTGAAGACTCCAAGTACTGAAGTATCAAAAGTTGAAGAACTGAAGAACTGAATATCTTCTACTGAAGCACAAAGTCTGAAGACAAAGACTGAAGACAACAACTGATGATATCTACTGAAGTCATCAGTTGTTATATCTTCCGAAGCTGTTACATCTTCCAAAGCACAAAGTCTGAAGACAAAGACTGAAGACAACAACTGATTATATCTACTGAAGTCATCAGTTGTTATATCTTCCGAAGCTGTTACATCTTCCGAAG
>BJCO01673767.1:0-16350 GCA_018326465.1 Flaveria floridana | reverse complement strand
ACTTTCGAATTGTTAATATTGAATAGCGGGGAAACTTGGGTAGTACTACTGGGTCTGACGAGCCCCACCTGTGTGACTCGAGGTCAACCGGGTGCAATTTGTCCTATGTACATTTGTCACGACATGGTAAGTCGTGACAGGAGGCAAACATAACACAATCAGCTTCAATTGCGAAATCACTATGTATTAATATTCATTTGTGAATAGACTAGCTTTCTATTGCGATACACATGCTTATATATATCAAAATTGTTAAACTGTTATGTTTAAACGCAAACTCTTGAACTCACCAACCATTGTGTTGACTTTTTAGTATGCTATTCTCAGGTCGATAATCCGGATTGACAGTAGGAGCACTGCACGAGTCAAGCATGCATTCTAGGATCAAAACAATCACCCATTTGCTTATCTTTATGATTAGGTTTTTCTTTAAACAGTTGGTTGGCGCATGTTTTGCCATGTTATACATTTTTATATTTTGGGTTTGTCTTATTTATAATACGCTTCCGCACGATTTTAAAGTTTGAACTCTGGTTTAGTTTGTGTTAAATATGGCATATAGAGTCGTTCCGAGTAACTATTGGCTGTGATCCTGGTTTGTTCACATGCCTCGCGGTAAAACTCCGCAAATGGATTTTGAGGGTGTGACAAGTGATGAGGAGGAAATAGTAGTGTGGGAAACGGCAAGGGGATGCAGTTACGGGGCATTCTAGCAATGCAAACCCCCGACCTTCGATGGCAATGGAAATGCTGCTGCCACTCACCGGAGGGTGAGGGAGATGAAAGCGGTGCTGGAGATTAGTGAGTGTTGTGAAGATCATAAGGTGAAGTTCGCTACTCACTCTTTTTTCGACTCAGCATTGTGTTGATGGGACAACATTGTCCAAGCTGAGGGTGCCAGGGCCATTAGTAAGATGCGATGGAGAGAGTTTAAGAAGTTAGTGATCGAGGAATTCTGTCCTCATCGAGAACTTGACAAGATCGAGAGGGAGTTCCTACAACTTGAGGCGGGAACCATGACCCACCACCAATACACCACCAAGTTTAACGAAATGGCAAGGCTGGTGCCGGATCAGGTGACGCTGGTGACAAGGAAGATCAAGAGGTACATCCAAGGATTGTCGGCTGATATTTGCAGGTATTTGATCGCTGCTCAGCCAGGTACCTTTCGATCGGTTATAGACTTGGAGGGTAGGTTGTACGATGAACGGGAGGAGACGGTGGTGGAGGTGAAGAAGATAGCTGGTGGTGATAAGAACGGGAACGGGAAGCGGTTTGGACGTGGTGGCTTCATCCCAAACAACAAAAAGACGAAGGTGGATGATCGTAGGGTGTCGTCAAGCCCCGGGCTGAGGAAGTGGAGTAAGTGCGGAAGGGAGCATACCGGTGAGTGTAGGTTGGGATTGAATGTATGCTTCAAGTGTGGCAACCCTGGCCAAATTGCTAGAGACTGTAGGGTGCCGAGGTTCTACAGCTGTGGCGAGGAGGGCCATGTGAGTAAGGACTGCAAGAAGCTGAGGGCGAAAAGCTCTAGGGGTGAAGAAGAAAGCTGAAGATGGAGGGCAGAGGACAACTGCTAGAGCTTACACGATGACCTGGGAGGAGGCCAGAGTGGACCCCGATGTCGTGTCAGGTATGTTTCTAGTAAACCAAACTTGTGCCTCTGTTTTATTTGATTCTGGTGCTAGTACGAGTTTTAATTCTACTACTTTCTGTGCTAAGTCGCCTATTAGTAGTAGAAGTGGATGAACTTTTTGACGTAGAAACTGCTATTGGTATGTCTACTAGGATTACTGATATGATAGAAGATTGTGCCATAGAACTAGAGGGCCATAGGTTTTTTGCCAATTTACATTTGATTCCCCAAGGTGGATTCGATGTAGTGCTAGGAATGGATTGGTTAGCAACCTATAAAGCAATCATCATGTGTCGCAAGAAGATTATTTGATTAACTGCACCCGATGGAAGTTCGGTGACGGTTTACGGTGATCACGTCGCTACGGTTCCTAAGGTGGTTTCGATGGTGGTGGCAGGGAAGTACATGCAACGTGGATGTAGTGCCTACCTGGCGTATGTAAAAGATGTGGATGCGTCGGTACTACAATTGTCCGATGTAGCAGTGGTGCGTGACTTCCCAGACGTGTTCCC
The DNA here is from genome assembly GCA_018326465.1 of Flaveria floridana. Lineage (NCBI taxonomy): Eukaryota > Viridiplantae > Streptophyta > Magnoliopsida > Asterales > Asteraceae > Flaveria > Flaveria floridana. The sequence continues at coordinate 14,202 of BJCO01673767.1, read as the reverse complement.
AGATGACTTTGTTAGTGCTTCTTTAAAGATTAAAATTTTGTCTTTGTGTGTCTTTTTATGTTTTTGTCATAGTATAGGGACTAGTTTTGTAATTAGTTAGTTCCTTTATTTATTGATAGTATATATAGCTTAGACTTGTGTAGGTTAGATAGACTTGAACGAATCTGCTACTTACACATTGTAATTGTCTTTGCTATTATCAATAAACTCTATGAATTTTTGTTGATATTGTGCTTTGATTTGATTATTGTGTTTGTATTTCATTGAATTGTTCACTAATATCATCACATATCTATACATTTCATCCTATCAAATGGTATCAGAGCTGTTGGTTGAGTGAATTGAGGTTTGTCGAACTTTGAAAACTCATAATTCACTTAATTCTGTGATTGATAAGCAATTCAATTGAAATATTATGGATTTCAGTTGTGTTTCATCATTAGAAACATAAAGTGAACCACAATCAGCAGTCAAATTCATCAAATTTCAGAGAATTAGTCGAATTTGGGTTTGAAAAGTCTTCATATTTGTCGAACTGAAATTTGAGAGATTCACTGATTTGTTGTTGATAATCAAAGAAATTGAAGTTAGAAGATTGTTTAGCGGCATTAAATCTACCTAATTGGAAGATTTCAATCCAATTCATCAAGTTTTGAAGGATTTCAGAAGAATTGAGTTCGTTACATTCATAAGAACAGGATGAATGTGGCGTATTAGGTTTGAAAACTGCTAAAAATTGCCTAAGTATTTAGGCGCTTAACAACTGTTCAGGCGCTTTACAACTGTGTAGGCGTTTTCAAGCTAGATGTTTTACAACTATTGAGGAGTATTTCTATTGTTTGAGCTCAAGTAGTTCTAGACGCATCAAAACTGTTAAGATGAATAAGAACTGTTTGGGTGTTTGTAACTCCCAGGCGTCTGAAAACTGTTTAGATGCATTGCAACTGTTCGGGCGCATCAACTTTGGGCATTTTGGAAATTTTTCTAAGGCAATCCCTTAAACGGTTCTTGTTCAAATTCAGTACCACAACTGTTGGGACGTTTCTAGACTGTTCAGGCGCATCATCACTTGACACTTAGAAATTGTTTTAAAAAAATTTGAAAAATCCAAAAATATTTTTAATTCATTTCTTTAACTCAAAAACTTAAAAATTCAACGAAATATAAAAATGGTGAAATCAGAAGACTTAGAAAATAGAGTTCATAAACTTAAAAACAGAGCAGATTTCAAAAATTGGTCACTTAGGTTAAAACATCATTTGAATTCCATTGACACTGATCTTTGAAAATCTATTAAAAAAGGACCATACATTCCAATAACCATTGATGGGCCTGACAGCGGTTTTGTCTAGACTAAAGATTCACAAGAACCCTACCCTGAAGATGGTTTGCAAGGAGATGATTTGAGAAAGGTCAAGAATGATATCCAAACATACTCCTTGATGTGCAAAGGACTACCTTTGGAAGTTCTAGTAAGGGTTGATGGATATCAGACTGGATATACCATGTACAAAGCTTTAAAAACCATCTATGAAGGAGGAAAAGAGATTCAAAACCTAAAGAAACAGAAGTTGAAAAGGCAGTTAGAACTGTTTCAACATTTTTATAGTGAAACAGTAAACCAGATGATGAACAGAATTGTTCAGCTCACAACTGAGATGTCAACAGCTGGCATCAAGCCTGATCTTGAAGATCTAAATCTCAGACTACTTAATGCTTTACCCTCATCATGGAAATAAATAGTGACATTGTTAAAGCATACTGAGAAGTTTCCCATGGATCTAGATCTGCTTATTACCAAAATAGAGTATGTTGAAATTGATGAAAGCTCAAGGAACAGTGATAGAGCAGCATCAATGTCACAATATCAATTTGTTGCATCTCCTGCAAACTTTATTGAGAATGCATTCATGGAAAAGAGTGAGAGTGTTCTAGAGCAGGGTTCTTCACTGATTCATCATTCACAAGTGTTCCTGCTTATACTACTCAGTCTCAACCTAAATCTCCTCCTAAATCTCAAAGTTCCAATGTTCAAATATAGACTCCATCAACTAACTCTGCTAAATCTAGCAAAATTAAAGATGTTATAAACATCCTATTAGAGGATGAGGAGTCTAAAACTGCTTTCACTACATTCATGGCTAGTTTTCAAGCATATCAAGGTAGCCATTTAACTCAGTTAGACCTTGTTTTGCAGGATTTGTTCGAGACGGATCCTAAAGATGTTGAAGAGATGGCTCTAATTGGCAGATGGTGATGATTGCCTATAGAACACAAAAACACTCATATGTCAACAGGAAGTACAAGCCTAGTGCTAACAAAACTGTTGGTTTTGACAAGTCAAAGTCAAGGTGTTTTAACTGCAATAGTTATGGACATTTCTCCAGAGAATGTAAAGCTCTCAGGAATAATGGAGGAAATGCTCAATCAAGTTCTGGCAATCAGAGGTTTCAATCTTCTCAGAAGACTTTCCAAAAGCCTTATCAAAGTCTTCCTATGCCAGAGCTTAAAGATGAATCAAAATCATCTGAAGAGCCTAAGAAAGCACTTGTAGTCAGCATTAAAGATGGTTATGATTGGAGTGCATATGCTGAACAATTTACTAATGATCTAACCTCAAGTCTATCTCTTATTGCAAAAATTTAAGGGGAAGATTGGTTAGAGAACAGTGATTCAAAAGTGGAAGGTGAGAAGGAAGAAGATGACTATGATTGGAGTGACAAATCTGATCCTAAGGAGGATACAGATGAAGTAGCTCTAATGGTACAATCTGATCAACCCAAGGTTGACACTTCATCCTCAAACTCTGAAACCTCATCTCCAAAATTTCCTGAAATACCATCTGAAGTAAGAGAGAAATTGTGCACTAAATCATGCTTCGAACATGTTGAATACTATCGAAGCTATTCATATAAAATCTGTGAGAAACTGAAACAAGAAGTGTCAATGCATAACAAATTAAAATCTAACCATAAAATAGGAGATCAAAAGATCATTTCTCTTTAAACATGATGGGACCAAATGATAAAAGAATTAGAAATTGTTTCTAAACAATTAGAAGAAATGACCAAAAACCTTGAACATGAGAAGATAGCACATGCTGCTACTCAAATGAATCTTGCTAAAGTTAAAAGTTCAAAAATGATAGTTGAAAAACTTGCGAGTGAGAGAAAAGATAAACAGAAAGCAGGACTAGGATTCACTCATGAACCTATGCCTGAATCAATAACAAACACTGTACCAAAGAACTTTAATACGCATGATCACTCTCCTAAGAATAATGCTAAACTCAAAGCCTTTCAGAACAAAATCAAGAATTCTAAATGTGAAGATGAAAAATATAATGTAAAAGTTTTTGTTGAAAATGCTCAAGAAAAGATTAAAAATGGTCATCCAATCAAGATAAAATCTTATGTGGAAAAAGTGAAAGTTAAAAGCAAAGATACAGCTAAACATCAGGAAGGAATATCAGAAGATTCAAACCCTGTTGATCTAAAATAGAAAGATCAAAGAAGAAGAAGGAAGTTATCTAAAACAAAAACTAAACAAAACAAAAGTTTATAAAATTTGATCAAACCAACAAATCAAGCAACTAAACTCAAACCTATAAAATTTGTGTCAGCTGGTTTGTTGAATACGAACTCTCTTCAACAAAGCAAGATAAGTCCTAAGAACAAATCTCACTCTGATCTGAAAATGGGTTCAGATTCTAAGACTTCTGCTGTTACAAAAAGATTTGTTCCTAAGGAAGTAATGAAGGAGTTCATGAACAAAAGATGAAAAGTAATGTGTCAAACAACAAAATGTCAACTCAAAAGCAAAAATTGACAACTAAAAAACAACAATTTAACTTTTTGATGCCAAAATATAAAAATGAATCAAATATAGTGTCAACATCAAAAGTTAACAAGCAGTTGTTTAAATCTCCACAAAGGTACTACGTAATATGTGATATGAAAAATCACAATACTGCTGAGTGCTTTTTCAATAGGTACTGTCACATATGTGACATGAGAAATCATTCTATAGTAGATTGTTATTTCAACAAATACTGTACTTATTGTGATGAGAAAACTCACAATACTGAGAATTGTTATTTTAGAAAGAGTTCAACTAATAGAGGATTTGCCAATTCAAACATGAGCAAAGGTTGTGTTAATCCTCAATATATGAAAAATCAAACTCATGGATTTCAACGATTAACTAACCAACCTTCTTTAGGTCTGAGATCTTTTCAAAAGAACAATTATATGAGGCCAAAACAAGTTCTGAAAGAACAATTCATACCAAGATCTATAAGAATGACTAATAAAAATATTGGTTATCAATACTTTCAAAAATTGATCACTCCAATGGTATGAATGTTAACAAAAATAATCCACAACAATTTCATAACAAGATTGGTAAATTTACTAAGAATAAACCTGATTTGAATACTCTTCATTTCAAACAATTTACCATTGTTGATAAATATGGAAAACCCAAGACCATCTCGGCTTGGGTAGATATCTCAACTTTATTTTCTTGTTGTGCAGGTATGCCCGAGAAGACCACTCAATACATGGTATGTGGATAGCAGGTGTAGCCGGCACATGACAGACAATCCTGCCTTGTTACAAGACTTTAAGTTAAAGGATGGAACGCATGTCTCCTTTGGTGGTGATGCAGGTGGAAAAATAACAGGAGAAGGAACAGTATCAAATGGGATAATAAGCTTCGACAAAGTCAACTTCTGTTCACAATTGAACTTTAATCTTTTAAGCGTATCCCAAATATGTAATAAATCATATTCTGTTCTATTTGATGATTCTTTCTGTTATGTTTTGAAGCCAGGATTTCAGATAAGCAAGGATTGGGTAATTGTTAAAGCTGATAGGGACAGAGATGTATACAAGCTGGATATGTCTCAGGTTGATCCTTCAACAGAAACAACTTGCATAATTTCTAAAGCATCGAATGATGAAAGTTAGCTTTGGCATAGACATCCCGGACATTCAAACTTCAAGAACATGAACAAGCTTGTAGCAGGAAATCATGTCATTGGATTTCCATCCAAGAAGTTTGCAACAACTAATCACTGCTTAACATGTTTGAAGGGAAAGCAACACAGAGCGTCTTATAAGACCAAGCTGATAAACTCAAATTCCAAACCTCTATAGATGTTACACATGGACCTCTTTGGACCAACAAATGTCAAGAGTATTGGAAGAAAATCATATTGTCTAGTTATCATTTATGACTATACAAGATTTTCATGGGTTTTCTTTTTTACTTGCTAAATCTGAAATGGCTGAATTACTAAAAGAATGTATCATTAAAGTTGGAAATCAACTAGATCACAAAGTGAAAATAATAAGAAGTGATAATGGTACGGAATTCAAAAATGATAACATTAAGATATTTTGTGCAGAGAAAGGAATAGCTCATCAGTTCAGTGTTCCCAGAACTCCTCAACAAAATGGAGTTGCTGAAAGGAAGAGTAGAACACTGATTGAAGTTGCTCGTTCTATGTTAGCTGATGCAAAGATTCCTATCACTTTCTGGGATGAAGCTATATCAACTGCGTGTTACGTTCAGAATAGAACTTTAATTATGAAAGATAAATTGAAAACTCCGTATGAGTTAATGTTTGGTAGGAAACCAAATATAAATTTTCTAAAATCATTTGGTTGTCCGGTCATGATTCTTAATTCAAGTGATCATTTAGGAAAATTTGAAGCAAAATCTGATAATAGATTTTTCGTTGGATACTCATCTGTTTCAAAAGCCTATTGAGTTTATAACTCTAGGACAAATATTATTCTTGAAACATTCAACTTTAAGTTTCTGAAAATTCCTTCAGTTTCAAATGGACCTGCTTGGTTATTTAATTTAGATTCACTGTCAAACTCTCTTCAATCTAGCTTGTTTAATCAATCGAACTTTCTTGATTCTACAAGTAAGAAGAGCTCTAAAGGAGATCTTGGATCATTCAGTGAGGATTCAGATTCTGACGACCCAGATGATTCAAGCCTAGACTACCCATTCTTCTCGTTTGTCAAGGACTCAATGATTAGATTCAATACAACTGATCAAGCTAATCAAGCTTTAGATCATTCAGTTTCATATGATCAAGAATGATCACAACCAATTCGTAATGATGGTAATGAGTTTGTGCAACCTGAGTCAGGAACATCATCTATCTCTGGTGATGCAGTTGATACCTATAACTTTGATTACTTTATCAACTCACCGACTCAGTTCCAAACTTCAATCCACATTCTTCTAACCTACTGCATCAGCTCTCCAACTTGAATCAAACAAATCTGGATGTTAATGTTCAAGGTGATAAGATTTCGACATCTCGTATTCATAAGAACCATCCAACATCACAGATTATTGGTCCATTGAATGAGAGAACAACAAGGAGTAAATCAGAACAAGTAAACTTATGCCTATACTCTTTTTTTCTTTCTCAAATTGTTCCTAAAAACATTGCCGAAGCGTTAAAGGACAATGGTTGGATTGAAGCCATGCAAGAAGAATTACTTCAATTCCGTAAACAAGAAGTGTGGAATTTGGTGGAGTTACCTGAAGGAGAAAATGCTATAGGAACAAAATGGTTGTTTAGAAATAAAACTGATGATCGAGGGATTGTGATTAGAAACAAGGCGAGACTAGTTGCACAAGGATACACATAAGAAGAAGGAATTGACTATGATGAAGTATTTGCTCCAGTTGCGAGACTCGAATCCATTCGTGTCTTCCTGGCTTATGCATCATTCATGCAATTCAAGGTGTATCAAATGGATGTTAAAGGTTCATTCTTGTACGGTCCAATCACTGATGATGTGAATGTGAAGCAACCTCCGAGCTTTGAGAATGCAGAATTTTCACATCGGGTGTACAAGCTTAGCAAAGCTCTGTATGGACTCCATCAAGCACCTAGAATCTGGTATGAGACATTGTCACAACACTTGATCCAACATGGATAAACAAGAGGGAAAATCGATCCAACTTTATTCATAAAGAAGGATGCTGATGATCTCTTATGTGTGCAAGTGTGCGTTGATGATATCATATTTGGTTCTACTAGTACAAAACTATGCAATGAATTTGGGGATATCATGAAGTCTCGTTTTCAAATGAGTTCTATGGTACAAATTAATTTCTTCCTTGGACTGCAAGTTCAATAATCTGCAGATGGTATATTCATCAATCAACAGAAGTTTGTTGACAAACTCTTAAAGAAATTCAAACTGCAAGATTGTCAGTCCATAAGAACTCCAACTGATGTAAACACCAAGATTGAGCCTGATCCTAAAGGAAAATCAGTTGACCAAACTTTAGACAGATCCATGATTGGTTCTTTGATGTATCTTACTGCATCTAGACCAGACATAATGTATGCTGTTTGTGTCTGTGCCAGGTATCAATCAGACCTGAAAGAATCCTATTTAATTACTGTCAAGAGGATATTCAGATATCTTAAAGGTAAACCAGCTCTAGGGCATTGGTATCCTTACGAGGGAAACTTTGAGCTACATTGATATATAGATAGCGATTATAGAGGATGTTGTCAAGGTAGAAAATCTACAACGGGTGGTTGTCAGTTTCTAGGTCCCCGATTAGTCGCGTGGCAATGCAAGAAACAAACGAATGTCTCTGTTTCAACTTCAGAAGCTGAGTACATAGCTGCATCAGCAGGATGTTCTCAAATACTTTGGTTGCAAAACCAACTACTGGATTACGAGTTCAATTTTCTTAAAACACCCATTTACATTGATAACACTGCTGCTATGTTCATTATAGCTAATCCAGTCCAACATTCAAAAACAAAACATATCGAGATTTGATATTATTTTCTCAGAGATAACTCTGACAAAGGTTTAATCATTTTGATTCAAATTGCAACTTAAAACCAGTTGGCTGATTTATTTACTAAAGCCTTCTTACTAGGACAGTTTGAGTACTTAGTGGAGTCAATTGGTCTTATTAAACAAGTGTAAACCTAGTTTCTAAGTTCTTCTTTCTGTTTTTTGAATCTTACCATGATCAGAACCCTCTCTAATCCAAAAGGTCATCATAAGTGAACCTGTCAAAGTTATTTGCCTGATTGTAGTTTGTGTGTGTGTGTTTTCTTTTATAGAAAAACCAAATACAAAAGTAGAAAACTCAAAAATTAAAGATAAAAATACAAAACAAAAAACTCCAAAAATAGAGTCTTTCTTTATTTGTTAATTCATTTTTACGAATGAGTCTATTTTTGTAACATGTGAGAAATGATAGTACATTAGTGAGATCAGTTGCATACTTCACTCGCTAATAAAGTCTGACATGATCAGATATGATATGTAGACAATATCATGCTATTATACTGAACAAGTAAATTCTTATGATTAAACTAAATCATCTATGCTTGTATGTGTGTTCATCTGAGTACTTTTGAGTTGTATTAGCTTATTAGATTGATTGCTTGTTAAGTTACAACACTCACACCTGATGGTGATGTGACTAATCATGAGATCTGTTACAAGCATCATCTCACTTCTTTGTTATGAGTCATCATACACCTGAAGTGCTAAGATATCCTCTGTTGTAAGTGATTACAGACCTGGATATTCTCCTTTGATGAAAAAGATGCCAATGTGCATAACCCATTAAAATGGATGGTTAGAGTTGATCAAATGGTTATCCATGATCATTCTCTGTTAAATAAGTAACATGAACTCTAGTTATGCATATTTGTCACGCAATAAGTTGAGAATGTGTGCTTACTTGCATGTCTTGATGATAGCTGATATCTCTAAGTCTTTGTGTGAGTCACATCATGTCTCATCTAACTCTACCATAATCAATCCAAGAATTGAAAAAGTAAGTGAGCTGATTCTTTTGTCAAAAACACTCATTTTCTATCCTTTGATCTTGTGTCTCCTTTTCTGTGACATCACTGACCTGGAACACACTTGATCAGGATTTATTCATTGTCTATGACTATTCACACTTTATTTTATTTTAATGTGCTGATCTTAACTGATATGATCTCACTGCAGACAATGATTCTATTGTAAATATTAGATTTTATTTCTGCTTTAATTTTGATTTTGTGCATGTTTTCTGTGTGCAGACAATTTAACAGTGATAAGTGTGATCTTATTGTGTCAACTTGGAAAACTTCTAAGTTTATAAAACTTAAAAGTTTAGTGGGAGTAATAAATGTAAGAGTTTTCTCAGAAAATCAAAATTAAAATGTTTCATGGAAAGGATGAAGCAAAATGTTCAAAGTATGTATGTGTTTGATAATGTAAAATTTTGATAATGATAAACTGAACCTATAAATTTTCAAGTGGAAAAGCTTCTTACAAATGTTGAAAACAAGACAATTTGTTAATTTTGAGACAAAAATGAAGGGAAAATTAATTTTGCAATTTTAAATTAAAATAAAATGGTTTAAAATGTCAAAAGTGAAATTAAGGGTTAAAAATGTAAATTTTGGGAAAAATTCAAAATTCTAAAAATTGTTTGAATATTAGTACGTGAATAGTGCTAATAAGTCAAAACAGTGTTCAGGTGAAAGATGTGAAAAATGTACAAGTGTATTGAATCTCATGTGTCTAAATAGTGACCATAAGTCCATTTAGGTGTATGATGAGATTTCAGAATTATTGCAAGTGTTTAGGCATTTCGCATAGATCCATGCGCCTGAACAGTTGTTAAACGTTTGAAGAAATTTGGTTAAGTGTTAGACGGTTCAACATTCCCATGCGTCTACACAGTACCATACGTTTTAAGTGTAAAATTGGCAAAGTGTTGGATGTTTCATATAGATTCATGCGGCTGAATAGTGCACAACCAGTTGAACAGTTCCTAACCGTCTGAACAGTTCTTATACGGTTGAACAGTTCTCATGCGTCTAACCTCAAACGCCCATACAGTGCTCATGCGTCTAGAATTTTACACTTGGTATATAAAGAACACTTCTCATTTTTTCACTCATTCACAATCTCAGACCCCTAAACTCAGTTGACACCCTTTTCACCCATTACACTCAAATTGTCATTTGTTTTTAAAATTTCTTAATCAAAAGTGTGTATAAGTGATTTACGAATGTAAGTTCACTGATAAAATCATTTCATTTGAAGTTTCAGATTCAAAATCAGTCAGACGTTTCTAGCCTGTTTAGACGTTTGGAACCCTAAAACTTGAAAAACTTGAAATTGATACATCAAAATGAATCTAAGAACTCAAATTGATCATATATTGTTAATGTATACTGAATTTCGATCATTTTGATATATGGAACTGTTGTTTTCATGAACATTGAGTTCATGGTGTTCTTCATCAGTCGAATGAAAAAGATGAACAGTCCAAAAATTTGAAAATATTTTTTAATAAAAATTGATTAAATAATTCATAAGAACTTAATTGATAAATAATTTTGATAAATGATAAGTGACTTAGTGTTTTTTTAAAACAATGATACAACAAATTGTATTTAATATGATTTGGACAGAATTTTAAGTAATTCTTGAAAATGATTAAGTACAATTTGATGTAAAATAAAAACTAAGTGTTTTAAAACATAATAATTCCTTAACATTAATTCAAAGTTTAATAAAATCAAATCATTCAAATAAATCAAGATATCTAAATTTTATGTGTTTGTTTGTGTAGATGGCTGAACTGAAATTTGAACCAAAACACAATGTAGCTGCTTATTTGGATGAAGAAAGTAGAGAGGCAACTGGCTATGAGGACATGATTAGATTTCTGCTAAGAACTAAATATACATATGCCATGTGTGCCAGACCTATGATGAATGTAAGACTTATTAAAAGATTTTGGAGAACAACTAAAGTTGAAAGAGATGATGAAGGAAACAAAGTTGTGAGAGAATTTACTGCAAATGATAGGATGCTTAAAGTCTCTAAGCAAGCAATTAGAGTATCTCTTAGACTGGGGGAGAATGATCCTCAAGATTTATCAGAGTATACATTCGATGAATGTAGGGATGTGTTTATGCTGATGGGTCACCCTGACCATTTCCCTAAGAAGCAATTTTTCAGGGCCAGGGTGTACAACCATTGGAAACTCTATTATATCTTTCAACAATGCATGTCCAAAAGAAGTGCAGGATGGGATTCATTCCCAGTGGACATTGCATCTCCCATCATAGCCTTAGACACTAATGGAAGATTTAATATGGCTAGGTGGATTATGAATGGATTTATCATCAATTTAGAGAGAGGAAGAAGAAATAAGTACTTGATGTATCCGAGGTTTCTTCAGCTGCTTATAAATGAAGATCATCTTGATTTGTATGTTGATGGAGTTGAAGGTGATAAACTGGAGTTGGAACATATGTTTGATGTTGTATACAAAAGACTGGCAATTAGCACTGGTGCTCCAAATATACCTCTTTTTGATTGCATGAGAAATGTAGCGATGGATGAGGTTGACATTAGTCAACAACACTTTCATTTATCTGAAGATGAACCAATAGATCCAAATGATCTTATTTAGGATGTTGTTGATGAGATTGTTGATGAAGAGGATGATGAAAATGATGAAGATAATGATGATGATAGTGATAGTTATTCAAGTAGTAGTGATGATGATGATGGTGCTGATTGTGAAAGGACTGCTTCTGATCATGCTGCTGAGACTCATGATATGGATGAAGGAACATCTGGTGATGTTATTCATGATGAAACTTTGAATGAAGCTTAAGATAATGAAGCTGATGTTAATGTGCAAGATAAAGCTATTGTGCATGAAGAAGATGTTCAAAATCAAACCTTTGATTTTGATTTTATGGAAGCTATACTTTCTAAGCCTGTCTTTCAAGGCACATCTCCTTTAGAATCTGAAGACATGCCAATCATACAACATAAAATGTGGCTGTACAGACTGATGACATTACAGATGTTGATAAGTTAGAGAAATTGAAAGAAGAAAACAGTGCTCAAGAGAGAATTATAGTTGAACTGAAAGTTGACAATGTGAAACTGAAAGTGATAAACATGTCTCTTGAAAAAGAAATGAATGTGTTGAAAGAAGAGAATGCAAAGCTTAAAGAAGATATTCAAGGTAAAGATGAAAAACTTGTTATTTTTGCAAAAGATAAAGAAGATGTCATAAAGAATTTTGAAGTAATGATCAGAGATTACGATCTACTGGAAGAGAAATACAAGAAGTTAACTGAATAGAATGAAATGTTGAAAGATGAGTTGAACAAGTTAAAGGAGACTCAAAAGCCAAATTCTCCAGATATTGTTATTATATCCGAGATGACTCCTATTGATGTAGAAAAGATTTTTGAGGTGGTTAAAGGAAAGAGGAAAATTGATGAGATAAATGATTTAGTATTACCTGAATCTTCTACAAAAGTTCAAAGAATAGAAGAAATTCATGAGGAAGAAGTTCATGAGGAACAAGAGCCAACTACACAAGAAAAAAATGGTGCTCTTGAAGATATAGAAGAGGAGTTCAGTGATGATTGGTACGATGAAGTGCTGGAAGATGAGGATATTGTTGAGAAAAACTTTGAAACAACATTCTCACCTCTAGAACCAACTCATAAACAAGATGAGATACTTCTAGACTTTGAAGACAGATATAACTATCTAGTACGGATGAAGTATAATCGTGTATTTTTGGATGGACTGACTGTTTCTCAAATAAATGATGAATATGAGAAATGCATTGCAGCTGAGTCAGTAGCTCCAGTTGATCCGAATGAGATAGTTGTAGAGCATGGTGAATGGAATAGAGCTCAAAAGAGTATCAATATTGAAGAAGTGCCTAGATCTGAGCTACATCATCCTGATCCTGAAGATATGAGCATACCAGCTTTAAGATCATGGTTACAGGCACGTAATTATCCTTGGAAAAGACTGAAAAGACTACAATCTGTGTCTTTGAGGAACCTTGTCAGGAGTTTTCAGGAAACTAAAAAGCAGTCAAACAAGATGATCATACCTGACACTGTCAATCCTCAGTACTTGGACATTACAAAGAGAACGAGGATGCTGAAGCCTGAAGACATTAAGTCAATGGCACAAAAGCAAGTGCTCATGAAAGTAGAAGAGTGCGGATAAAGATGTTTTTTGGTTCAGAGAAACAAGCTTATAAAGCTTCTCTTAAGCAGAAACTACTATTTAAAAGTGCAAGATCTACTGGCGACTTGGTAAGGAATGTTTTACAGAAAGGACAATCAGTTGTTGAACTTCTAAATACAATGATTGCTCCTGATTTTACTAACCAAGTGAAGATAATAGCATGGAAGTATGATGAAGTTTTTGATGCCTTTTTTATAAAGAGAGTGAATGTTGTATGTGATGTATATCATTTTTACTCTAGTATTATCAAACTTCCAGTGCAAGACTTGAAAGAGTTGAATAAACTGCCACTTATCAATCCGTCTGGAGCTAAAAGAGGTGATATGTTTGTTGAACTTTTATGAAGAGGTATATCTACAGCAAGTACTTTCCTTCAAACAAGATGTGATCTAGAGGACAAGGAGTACTTTGTTATGTTGGAAAAGAATAAAAAGATAAAGGGAATACAATCAAAGGAAGAGCATTTCCTGGTTGAATTTTGTGATCAATATTTTGAAAAAGTTACAACACCAGGATTGAAGGCGATTGACGGGACACAAAAGTCTAAACCAATCCTAAGATGGTTTTATAACACAGAGACGTTTGAGCTTAAATTGGTCTAGAATCTCGAGCAATGGGATGAGGATATGATCACCCTTTTTGGTGCGTTTGAGCTTAAATTGTTACATACAAGTTACATTTCATTTCTCCCAGTTCAAAAGTTTGAAAAAGTATTTTTAGAGACTGCTGAACAAGACAAAAAGTACTTTCTTTCCATTATCAATGTGATGAATGCTGCAATGGAAAGAATTTCTCTAAGGAAAGCCCTTGCTTATGCTAACATTGTAAAGAATGATATCAAAGATATATGTTGGATTCTTTATGCTCAAGACACATAGAATATTGATGTGGTTAGTATGTCATGATCCAAGTCGGGTCATACCCAATAACAAGTTTAGCAAACACCAATATGTATTTAATTGATGATATGATCATGCAATTAAATCATTACACCAATTTAGAAAATGGGTTTTCTAAATAAATTGTATGTGAGATGGAACAACTTATAAAGATATTTTGTTCATAGATATTATTTGTAATGTTATTTAAATAGGTTAAATAA
>BJCO01673764.1:0-10821 GCA_018326465.1 Flaveria floridana | reverse complement strand
GATATGAGGTAAGATTGCTTGATGAATCCTATATCCACTACATTTACACAAGGCACTTCAGAGATATCAGCAACAACCTTGGAGAAGCTGATATGCTCTTCTTTCTCAAGTGTATCAAAGTCCGGAAAATGGCCTATGGCAGAATCAACAACAAAAGGGAACAGAGGAGGAAGAATAAGACTCATTTATAGCTAGGTAACATTATGAAGGTGGAAGTAGATGTGGAAGGTTCTTTGCTGATACATAGAGATGGGTTGTCCACAGTGTCAATATAGGAACCATATCTCTAAAGAAGCTACCCATTGAAGCCATCTATACTATGAGCCAAATGAAGATCCATGTGTTGAGTAGAGAAAAGTTAGATGGGGCAAGACACTTCTCCAACATGATCAAAGCCATCTTGGATCCTTCATACATAGACCCAGCTCCAGCTACATCTCCTCCTACTACTCAACACCCAGGAGAATCATTACAACCTCATCAACCATCAAACCCTTGAAACTCGTAGGCTGTATAATCCTTAGGGGGAGTATTGTTGGACCTTGAAAAGATCATACATGCCAATTCAAGTAGTGGATGATGGTTGTTTTGCTGGAAATCTCCCCAAGTCCAAGAACCAATACGGATGAAGAATCTTCATCAATAAAAGAAGACCAAGTGTCGGCTATCCGCATTTGTTTATGCGGATGACCAAAGAACAAATGCTGACAAATATTTGTTCTTCCGTATTAACAAATGCGGACAGTCGAACAAATGCTGACAAGGAAGTGTACATCTGCATTAGTTAATGCGGATGCTCAACAAAAAATGCGCCAAGTGTTTGTTCATCTGCATTTGTCAATGCTGATGACCAAACACTAATGCGATAGTAGAAAAACAAATGCTGATGAAGATCAACACATACGCATTAGTTAATGCGGATGAACAATAACAAATGTTGATGAAGACGTTTTGTACTTGGATTAGATTATAGTACAGGGCTAATTTAGTCTTTTGTAAAGTCTTCCTGTCAGCCTATAAATAGAATATAAATCCTCGTATATGAGGGGACCGAGAATAGACAGAGAATAGACAATTAGAAAATTTTGTTTCATCTTATGTTCAAGAGGTGTATTGTTATTGTAGATTGCTCGAACCCTAGCATTTATTGTAACCACTCACCTTAATCAATACAAAGGGCATTTATGAGTATTTCATGCATTCAATATTCTGTGATTGTTTGATTCCACCTTAAATCATTGACTCAATCATCATATTCGGTCCATGTTGATTCACATCAACAGAGAATATCATTCTCACAACCCAGTCAAACATTGAATGGAAATCATATTGCGTTGTGATAGTTGATGATCTTACAATATTTACATGGGTATTCTTTTTAAGAACTAAGGATGAAACTGGCAAAATGTTAAAATCTTTTATTCTTAAAATTGAAAATCAAATTGATCACAAGGTAAAAATAATCAGAAGTGATCAAGGGACTGAGTTTAAGAATCAAGTTCTTGACTTATTCTGTAACTCAAATGGGATTACCAGACAATATAATGCTCCTAGAACTCCTTACTAAAATGGTGTTGCTGAGAGGACGAACATGACACTTATTGAGGCTACAAGAACTATGTTAGCTGATTCAAAGCTACCCCTAACTTTCTGGGCAGAGGCAGGAAGCATTATATATTATATGCAGCATAGGGTTCTCATTGTTAAGTCCCATGGAAAACCCCTTATGAGCTATGGAACAAGAGGCCGCCGTTCATTGGCTTTCTAAGGTCCTTTGGTAGCAGGTGCACCATACTTAACACAAAGGAAAATTTAGCAAAATTTGATAAAAAGCGGATGATGTTATCTTTATTGGGTATTCCTCAAGCTCTGTAGCCAATAGAGTATACAACATTAAAAATCAACAATCTAATAAATCATCCAACATTGTTGTAAATGAGCACACTCCTTGTGTTAAGGGGAATGACCCTAACCATATCTTTGATTTAGAATTGTTTCCCAAGTATTCTAAACCGTCTTGTGAACATGTTTCAGCTGGAACAAGAACTCAAAATGACTCCTCTGATGATCAACTATTTGAGTTACACAGACCTATTTCAATTTCTCCAAGAATACATGAAGAACAAGCTCCCACTACTGGAAGTCCTGACAACTTGAACATCTCAGGAAACAGTGGAACTTTAACAAGTTGTCAACCAACTAAGCCTCAAACCTCATCAGCTGACAACTCCAACACTCAACACAAAGTTGATAAAGATAGTGATTTGGAGGAACAAGCAACTGTTGATGCTGCTTCATAGTAAAATACCATTGATGTTGTCACACGTTCATTCAGTCGGTCCTCATTGAATAAGTGTGAGACATCAGTTGGAACTAATGTTCACAATCCTATGCAAAGCTTTTTAAACTTGGATGTATCTATGCCACTAGATATGATTCCTAGTCTCAGGATACACAACACTCATCTAGCTAAGAACATCATTGGAGATGTCTCAGAAGGTGTGAGAACTAGAAGATAGACTCACAATAGGAATGTCTGCTTGTACTCATGCTTTCTTTCTCAAATGGAAACCAAGAAGGCGGAAGAATATCTTAAGGACAAAAATTGGGTTGAAGCAATGCAAAAGAAGTTGCTTCAATTCAAGAGACAAAAGGAATGGAACCTATGTCCATTGCCACCTGGCCAAGTCCCTATTGGCACCAAGTGGATGTTCAGAAATAAAAGAGACAATAGAGGTTTAATCATCAAAAACAAAGATGGACTTGTGCTTCAAGGGTACACACAAGAGGAAATAATAGATTACACTGATGTCTTTGCACCTGTTGCAAGACTTGAGGTTGTGAGAATTTTCCTTGCTTTTGCAGCATCAAAGAACTTCACATTCTATCAACTTGTCAAATTTGCATTTCTGAATGGGGATATCGACAGAGAAGTCTATGTATGCTATCCCCCTGGATTTGAAGACCCATAGCACCCCAACTACATGTGCAAATCGAATAAAGCTCTATATGGGTTACACCAAGCACCTAGGATGTGGTATGAGACACTGTCTCGGTTTCTTATGAAGAATGGCTACACCAGAGGCACCATAGACAAAAAAATTATTCATAAAGTAGTCTGGGAAGGACATGCTGCTTGTACAAGTCTATGTTGATGACATCGTATTTGGTTCCTTAAATAGCCAAATATGCAAAGACTTTGAAAGCATCATGAGGAAGAAATTTGAGATGAGTTCCATGGGAAAGATGGATTTCTTCCTTGGAATTCAAGTGAAGCAGATGGAAGAAGGGTTCTTCATTAATCAATCTAAGTTTTTCAAGGACATCTTAGAAAGATTTGAAATGAAAGATTGTAAGCCAGCAAAGACACCTATACAAAGAAAACACAATCTTTGTCCTGACTCCGAGGGGGAGGATACTGATCAGCATCAGTACAGGACAATTACTGGATTTATAATGTATCTCACTACAAGTAGACCTGATATCATGTTTGCAACCTGCATCTATGTAAGATATCAGGCTGCTCCCAATTTGTCTCACTTAATTGCTATCAAGAGAATTCTTAAATACCTCAAAGGAGCTCCTAAACTGGCCTTTGGTATCCTAAGAACAAGGATTTCAACCTTTATGGTTACACTAATAGTGATCATGAAGGCTGTAACATTTACAAGAAATCCACATGAGGAGGATGCCAATTTCTTGGTCGAAGGATCATCTCCTGGCAATGTAAGAAGCAATTATGCATCTCTACATCAACTGCCAAAGCTGAATACATTGCTGTTGCAAGTTGCTGTGCTCAACAACTATGGATTCAGAATCAGATGTTAGACTATGGTTTCAACTTCATGGAGACTCCTATCCATATAGACAACAAGAGTGCTATTTCTATAATAGAAATCTAGTCTAGCACTCTAAGACAAATCATATTGACATCAGGTATCATTTCATTCGAGATATAAATGAGAAAAACTTAATCAAATTAGTCAAAGTTGATTCCAATGAATAATATGCTGATTTGTTCACCAAAGCCTTTGATGAACAAAGATTTAAGTATTTAATTACGACTATTGGGATGATTAACATTGACTAGTAAATCTCTTTTGAAAATATGTCTTGTCTAAATTATCTGTTTTCAATCTAAGCCCTGTTACAAAATGTTTTTCTTCAACTTTTCTAAGTATGAATTCTTCCGAATAGAAAATTTACCCTCGGAAGAGATCTTTATCTATCTTCCGACGGCAAATTCCGTTGCACAAATATTCTCTTTCGAAGAGTTTTTAGCTTTGGAAGTCTATTTGATCGTATATCAAATTTCCTTCCGAAGGTTACTAACTTCTTCTTTCGGGAGAATACTTTACTCTCAAAAGCAAAGTTTGTCTTTAAGACATAGTTTGCTTCGGAAGTAAAAGTGGCTTCAGAAGATAATATGGACAAACACAAGTGTTTACTCTCGGAAGCAATTTTACTTTTGGAAGAACACTTTACTCTCAGATGTAAAATTTGTCTTTAAGACATAGTTTGCTTCAGAAGCAAATGTGGCTTCAGAAGATAATATGGCAAACACAAATGTTTACTCTCGGAAGCAATTTTACTCTCGGAAGAATAACTTTACTATGTACCGGAAATCTTTGAGCCCCACTCTGCAAAAATTAAGATTTTATTCATGATTGTCAAAATATTTTAAATGGTTTATCTTACCGTCTCTGTCAAATTGGAACCTAAACTGTCCTTTCACCTTATCTGTTTGGCCTTTTAACTGCCATTTAAATACTCCCGACTCTCTTTCTTTGAAATCTTTACCACTGTAAAAGCCCTGAATTTCCCCTATCTTTTTCACTCACTCTTTAGTTCCTTCAATCCAACAGTACTTTCACCATAATGGATTTGAATCCAGAACACAACCAGGTCGCCATCCTTGATTCTTCAAAGGATGACGATTTTGCCCCCATCGTCCAATTTCTAACACAATCCGCATACTTCACTGCTCTCACTGATAACCCGTTCATCTGTTCAAACCACATGGCTGAATTCTGGGCCAATGGTCAAAATGACATGATCAATAGTGAATGAGTTATCAGATCAATGATTTGTGGACAGGAGATTATCATAAGTGAGACCACTATCAGGGAGCATCTAGAACTCCATGATAGAGGAGCGCCCATTGAATTCCCCAAGTCTGCTTTAGAGGACACTTACACCTAAATATGATATGGAGGAGATGTAAGCAAGTCTACAGTTTATAAGTTCAACTTTTCTTACAACTGGAAGTTCCTGCTACATATAGTCCTGCACAGCTTATCCAATAAATCAAGGAGTTGGGATCAAATCCCATATGATCTGGGTTGCCTAGTCCATGGGTTGATAAAAAGCCTCAGATTCAATTACACAAGATTATGCTGAACAACCTGAGAGGTAATCTTACCAGGAATACATTCTATATGTATCCCAGGTTCATTCAGCACATAATCAACTGCGAGTTAGATAAGGATAAACTAGAATGTGCAAGTGTTCTAGTGGTTCTTCAAATGAGGACGGGTATTTTCAAAATGATAAAGAAGATATCCACTAACTTTACTAGAAGGTTCACTATCTTCTTCCAGGTATGCTTGAGCCAATGGCTCTTGGTGACATCCCTGCCAACCTAGCAGGTGATGAACCCACACTAGAAACCACCACTTCACAGCCACTTACTTCTTCCCACCCCATCAAGTTCACATACCAAAGAGGACCCAAACAAACCCTTGTTCAATATACTTTGATTGAACAAGTCCCCACTATTCACACCAAAAAGGATAGAGTGGGAACACAGGGCTCCCACTCAGCCAGAGGTCCAACCATCCTCCATAATAGACCTCAATATCAGTGTTGAGTCTCCTCAGTCTCAACCTGATGAGCCCATTACCCATGCCATAGGCCCTCAGGGGGAGTCCCAAGACTCCCTTAAGAAGCCAAAAAGGGACAGCCATATCACTAGGTCAACTGCTATTGTAGAAGAACTATTAGGTGCTGATCAAGGTCCTGGGTCATTAGAAATAACCTCTGAATCCTTTCTTGACCTACTAACCCGAACTGATGAGGATATTATTCTCACTCAAGGAGATGATGTTGATCTACCACACCACTCCCCAGATCTACTGAGCCCCAGGGAACCCCTGATATCTAGCCCACATCAGCTAGCCCAAACTGAGGTGAGTCCAACCGAAGTGTAGGTGACTAATGCAGATTCAGCTGCCACTACTAAGAGTGCTTCATCAGCCTCTCAGGACAGTGGTAACAGAAGTGGGACTGAATTTTTGGCAACCTTTCCTATTGATGTGTCTGAAAGAGACATTAGTAAGAAAGGGTATCCAGGGAGCCAAGTAACTACATCTGGTGGTGATGATGAACATACCAGGTATGCTATCTCATCTCCTAATGATTCTTCAAAAGAAGATGAGGGTAGTCTGCAACTCACAATCATTTACCTACTTTCTAAAGTCTCAAATCTTGAATTCAAGGTTAGGACTTTAGAATATAGGTTTGCCACGTAGCAACTTAAGATTCAAAATCTCAAGGCTAAACTAGCTGAGACATAGATTGAGAAGTCTGTTAGGCATGTACATACACAGGTTCCTTTAAGTTTTTCCTCTAGCTCGTCTTCTTCTTAAGATGATGCTACCAAAAATGGGGAGAATGTACAGAAATAAGAACATGAGGAACCCAGCTTTGCTATTACAATAACTTCCATTGATATTATTTCTTCTTTTTACTCCACACAGCAACAACCTGCAACCATCTTCCCTCAACCAGCTCCTATTACATTTTAAGTGGACCTAAGGATGCTTATTAACCTTAATAGGTTTCTAACCAAATGTCTTATAAGCTCGTCCCTTAAACCACCATCCCCTGATGTAGCTGTTGCCTACTTTGGAGCTGAAGAGCTTCAAAGGTTGAGTGCACCACCTATCTATTAAGAGGATGTTGGTTAAACTAAGGTCTCTATTAAACCTGAGATTAACTTCAAAGGGGATATATAGACTCATGGCCCAACAACCAATTTAGAAGGGATAGGTAGTGCAGTTCAAGTTTCTTCCAAAGTAAAAATTCTAGCTGCGGAAGCAATCATGGAACTATCTTTCAAGTCTGATGACCTGCTCATCACTGAGGGCAATCTTGATCTAGCCTCTGAGGTAAATAGTGAGGACTTCCTTACAACTCCCCTATCTCAACCACCACAAGTCCAACCCCACTCTCTCCAACCTGAACCCTCTAAGCTTGAGTCTCTAAAGGCTGAATCTTTCTTTAATCTTAAGGGGAAGAGGAAGCTCACTACTGAGGTGCTGCTAGAAGAAGAAAGGTTGGAGAAGCTCAAAAGAAAGGAAGAGCTGATACTAGGAAGCTGTTGGCTGCAAGCAGCAGCATATCCCCAAGAAAGTATCAACAACTAGAAGAGAGTGGAGGTGATAGACAGACTCATCAGCCTAGGAGTAGACAATAAAGAAATAGTTCTACTCCCACTTATTAAGCTTGTGAAACTAGAGAAGGAAACCTTGCTACAAAAGGAAAAAAGGAAGCAACAAGGTTGGCCATAGAGAAGAAGAAAAGGAAAGAGAAGGAGAAAGCTATAGAAAGGGAGAGGTTGGAAAGAATAGCCTTCCTCTGCTCTAGATGCTATTCTCAAGAGGAGCTGGTGCCTCATGATAGTGACACAATCTTGTTTCTTTTCTTCAAGGAGCAAGATCTAATCACTAACAAAAAGAAGAAGAGTGACAGGGAGAAGCTGAGGGAAAAGAAAAAGAAGGAGGAAGAGGTAAAACTTGCAGCTGCTAAAAAGGTAGGAGGTAGGGAATGAATGAAGGCCTATCTCAAAGCCCATGGCTTCACCAGCATGCAAGTAGGTCCCATGTCAGAGAAGACCCTACAACAACATCTCAGTGACATTAAGGATGACATTCGCTTATGATGAAGGCAGGAGGTACCACAAGTACCAACTGTTCAGAGGATGTCAACCAAACCAACACCAACACCTAAATCAGCACCCAAACCATAACCTATGCCCACACCTTTTCTTTTCCCTATCAATACTAAACCAACCACTAAGCCTTACACCCCTGAATGCATACCATCAGCCTCACCTACACCCTCACCCTCTGCTTCCTAACAACCATAACCACCACCACCTTTCCTTAAACCCAAAACACAACCCCAAACCCAATCATTACCCACACCATCTTCTGAATCTTCTAAGCCCCTGACCTTAGAAGAGTTTAAGGAGATCAAGAGAAAGCTCATTAACTACACAACCTTGAGTGATATATCTTGTGAAGAAGAGTCAATTAAGCTAAAATATATTCATGGCTCTTCCCGTTCCCTTAAAAGAGATACATTCCTTGATCTACCTAGGGGAACACTGGACCAAGCTCTCCAACTTCTTGCAACTAATTCAGACACTGTAAAGGAAAAAGAGAAGAAGTTAAGAAGGAGACTGGTGACTTTACTGGATATTAGGAAAGGGGATAAGCTGCCAACACAACCTGTTAATCCTAGAAGGAGAATTATTCAGTGGAGGTTCAATGAACCTTCTCATAACTTTGCTATGGAAAGGGAGAATGGTGAAGTACACAGGCTCAATACTTTATCTCTGCTACACTCAAGCAGATTCGATATTGCTAAGTTAGCAGAGAAACCATTCTCCAATCCCCCCAGCTCTTAAGTTGTTGCTCATATCATAAATCATCTGAGCCGTCTTCATCTGGCTGAACTAACAAAGAAGGCCATGACTTAAGAAGAGTTGAAAAAGAGAGAAAGGGATGAGGAAGAAGGCACAACCATAAAAGGAAAAACATTCCTATAGATGATTGAAGGTCCAACTTTTGACCCTATAGTTAGATGGGAATATGACTACAATTCCCATCAACAACTCTCTTCAGAGGGCCACAACAAAGAATACATGTCATTCAGAGCGACAGACTTGATCTTCTATCAACAAATGAGTTGTACAAGCTCCTCAGCACCACATCAGGGAAGAACAAGGAGACAGAAAAAAATTTGCTCTCCCTGGTGTTATAGACCTTAAGGAGAAGAAGGAAGTGAATTTTTGATAGCATCAGCCTAGGGGGAGTTTCTTGGATCATATGAGGCTGGTGCAACTAAAACAACACTTAGAAGAATTTTGATGTACAATTGAAGAAGTCTTCCGAAGCTAAAGCAACTCTTCCAAAGACATGTTGAAGATCTTCTAAAGCTTAAAGTATGAAGAGCTTTCGAAGAAAAACTAAGTCTTCCGAGACTAACTAAGTTTCCTTCCAAAGTATATGAAGAACTTCCGAAGATAGAACTAAGTCTTCTGAAGACTAAGTAGTTCTTATTCCAAAGTATTCAATCTTAGAAGATTCAAGACAAAGTCTTCCAAAGAATGAAGTCATGAAGACCTGCAGAAGACTCGGAAGAAGTTAATTCTTCCGAAGGATAAATGGTCTCAGAAGAACTTATTCTTCTGAATCTATTTATCTTCGTAAGAACCAACTATGAACCAGTGAAAAAGTATGGGTTGTCTAACATCCACTTCCAACTTTGATATACTGGATGGCGCTTTCTCACGCCCATGTAGTTGACCATACTTTATTTCACTATTCATATTTATCAATTAGTATAGTTACCATCTTTGGTTGGTGAAAAATGGTAAGTCATTGACCTGTCATGACTACCTAATCTAGGATAGTATTTTATCTTAGATGCTTTACCTCTAGTAATATAGTATTTGTCTGGTTGTAAATTCCAGCTGGTTATCCAAGTATAACTGATTGTAGATAGTAGTATATATAGTTTCTCATTGCAACTCATCAAACCATTGTAAGAGTCTTGTAACACCGAGCTGACAAGTAATATATACAAGTATTTTAAAAACCATTCTTGTGTTCATTAACTTATTATATTATTTTCAACTTAGTTTGAGAATTTACTTCATCAATTAAGTAAGACTTATTGAGTTTGTGAGGTAAAACATGTGTTGACAGACCAACACCGATCCTGCCCTTTTTCATGAGAAAACGTTTCATGAGAAAACTTTTCAAGCAAAATATTTGCAGCTATAACCGGCATTTGCGAAAATTTACTCATGAAAAAACTTCTTCATCCATACAAAAAACTGCGACTGATTTCAATTTTTGCAAAAACTTTGCAAGATGCGAGAACATGATCAAGATGCAAAAACATGTTTGTAACACCCGGAAGTTTGACTTTTGAAGTGATATGCGACTGAGTCTCAGTCGCATGGAATTCATGCGACTGGGGGTTCAATCGCATGATGCTCGAACGATTGAAGCTCAACCGTACGACTGGAGTTCAATCGCACGACTGACGGTTCAACCGCATGGAACGCATGCGACTGGAGGTCCAGTCATATGGTGTTCATGCGACTGATGATCCAGTCGCCCCTGGACCCCGGGCGACTAAGCTGTACCTATAAAAGAGGAGCAGCTCTCTTCTTTCCCCAACACTTACACACTTCAGTCGGGAGAAAGAGAAGAGAGCGACAGAGCAGAGAAAGAAAATAGAGAACGGGGTGATTCGGGCTCGAGATTTGTCGAGAGGCTATTCAAATCGAAGCTCTTCATCTTCTCCGTGATAATATGAGTTCTGGAACCCCTCATTTACATGTTTTCAAACGATTTTGGGGCTGGATCACATATAAACCCTATTTTTGAAAAAGTGTATGTTTGACCCATTTGGGTGAAATCTTGAGTAATGCGTTTATGGTATGATTTAGGACTTACACGTGCTTGTATGATGTCCTAGTATGAACCCCTGAGATTTAGAAGGGTTAATTTGGGCTGGATATGA
>BJCO01673761.1:0-12136 GCA_018326465.1 Flaveria floridana | reverse complement strand
ATATATATATATGTTCTAACAAACACATATAACCAACCCTTTTGGTTAAACATTGAAGTTCTTCATAAAACTTTACAAAACACTTTAAAAATCAGTAAGAAAGGTTTAAACTCCGAAACATATGATAAACTTTAAAATCAAACAAAAAGATTATAAATAAAGGGTTGAAATTATGTGTATGTTGATAAATTCGGTTTATTACTTAAACAACTGAAATTATGGGCATAATCATTTAAGATTTGTTAGAAAAATTATGAAATAATAATCTGCAAAATTTGATGTAAATATAATATGTAGAATAATTTATACAAATTATTTAAAGTAAAAGATAGGAAATTATGAAATAGAAGAACTAAACCCGGTAAAATTCTATAAAAATTCTATAATGATTCTTATGTATTATAGAATCTCCAGAATTATTTTGTAATTTAATTCCATTTTATGACTAAGATATGTATTTGTATATGATCTGTAACGGAAAAATCGAAAGAAATACTTAAACAGTATGATAAATATCGAAACATTCACCTAAATTATAATGTTTTGAACACAACAACATTTATAAGTTTCATAATTTTTGGAGTTTGATAGATATTTTTGCTAAATTTTGGGATTATTGGAAAAATTACAGAAAAATACCTACTATGAAATAAATATCAGAAAATTTATGAGGTAATATGAATTATTGGAACAATATTTTGGAAAAATTTGGGAATTTATAGATGGCAGTAGCTATTTTGATGATTTATGGTAATTTTGTAATAGTTTTAACAAATTATCTAAAATAAATTGGAAGTTGGAATTTTTACATGATTAGTGATATTATTTGATGATGTTACTATTAAACTTTTGAAAATTTTAAGTAATCATAGTACTATATTAAATTTCCATCTGAGGTGCCATAAAATTTAAAGAAAAATTTCGTTTCTAACTTATAATTAATTTTATAGGTTAATCGCTGGAATCAAGGTGAGACTAATAGCCCCATTTTGGTATTTATAAAGTTTTGGGGGAAAAAGTATATTGTTTTATGATTGATGCATTATTATGAAATTTTTAAGATATACTGTCATTTATGATACAACCATTAATTCGGATGTGCAACCTTTGGATAATATAGGTAACGCTACTTAGAAAAGTATTTCCTGCACCAACAGGATGAGTGTTGTGATGTTATATTATCTGATTTTATGAATTATGTTATGACAGTTATGAATTATCAGATTATTAAGTAATGTTTGGTTGTATTTGATGCATCAAAAATATTTTGTTTGAAATTAAACTTATGATCTCACCAACTTTATGTTGACCATTTTGAGTATGCTTTTTCAGGTAATCATGACTAACAATATAAAGTTCTCTTTTGATGTTTATAATGGCTGGGGAGAACTGGTGGGAAGAGTTTTTGTGAACTTGACTGTTAACATCTATGATTTCAGTGTTTCGGTAGACGCTCATTTCCATCGACTCTAAAGATGTAGTAGTTAAATAATATGTTTGTAATATGATTATGTCAAATTTTGATTACTTATATATGATGTAATCCTGATTTAAGCTATCTTGGGATAAAAAATGTATTATGTTATGTTAGGATGTGTTTTATTGTGTTAAAGTTTAATTCTTTTAATCAATGCATTCTGAACAAGCAAGTCACATCCAAAATACTTCAAGC
Organism: Flaveria floridana; assembly: GCA_018326465.1. NCBI lineage: Eukaryota > Viridiplantae > Streptophyta > Magnoliopsida > Asterales > Asteraceae > Flaveria > Flaveria floridana. The sequence continues at coordinate 10,464 of BJCO01673761.1, read as the reverse complement.
TTCCGCCAGGATGTGACAGGTTGGTATCAGAGCCATTGGTTATAGAGAATTAGGTACTATAAGATGCCTAGACTATAACCATAAGTTCAAGTATGATAAACAATATATTTGATAAATACATAAATACATGGTATACTATATGTGAATTTTATGATTACATACATATCTCAAAATAATACATTGAAAGTATGTGACCTATAGAATATTTATAAAAATATGCGACTAACTGTTTTGCCAAAAATTATAAAGAAATCTTTGCAGCAATGAGTTCAGACAATTACCACAGTGAAACTGACCCATCTGAGTGCTCAGACCATTGCAACTTTAAGGAAATAACACCTGAACCAGAACCCTAGTAAATTATAGAAACTCCTCAAATTGAAGTTGAGAATAACTTTAAACCAAAATTTTTTGTCCGACGTGCACCAGTAAACATCAGGGGATATACATTAAGACCCCTAGGAAAAAGATACGACGTGGAGACAGATTTTTGGCTAAGCAAGATGAAGACATGCTAATACAAAATTCTGATTCTTCCGGAAACGAAGGAAAAATAACTAAAAGACAAAAGTTGAATGATGATCAAGTGAAGACAGCTCAGCGGACCCTTAAAAAGTTCAAGAAAATACAACAAGGAATCCGGAAAATCCAGAAGGATATTAAGAAATTAAAGACACCCAAGAAAAATATTTTTACAAGGATATGGAACTGGGTTTGCCAGAATTAGAAACTACCTTTTAATCTAACTTGTCAAGATATAAGAATAAGAACTTGATGATATATATATATATATCTTTTATGTTTAAATTTCTCTCTCTTATGTGTTAGATAAGATTTGTGTTAAAATTGTTACTTTGATACTAGTTATAATTAACTATAGTGAATCATACAACCAAAAAGAAACACTCGACCTGTACGAAGAACAACACGAGTTGGACGACCCAGAACCAGACTTGGGGAAGAAACACCTGTGAATAATAACACAAAGGAGAATGACAAGATCTCTCAACTAGTAACTCAACAAATAGAGGCTACAATACCTACTCTGATAGCCCAACTACAACAGAATCTGAACTTTGAAACCACAACACACCGAAATGAGGGACCAGAAAATGTTAATCCAGAGGAACGATAAGAAGAAGAAATTTTAAATGGAGTCACAAAAGGATGCTCTTACAAGACTTTTATGTCATGCAGACCCCGAGGATTTGATGGAAAAGGCGGAGCTGTACAAGCCCTACATTGGTTAGATGAAATTGAAGCAGTCTTAGAAATTAGTAACTATGCCAACAATTATAAAACACTGTTTGCTACGCATTCACTTAAAGGAGAGGCACAATCTTGGTGGAGAATGGAAATGCAAACTAAAGGTAGGCATGTCATGAATAAGATAAGTTGGGAAGAATTCAAAAACTTAGTAATAGAAAAATATTGTCCTTATAATGAAATAGAGAAGTTAGAAACTGAATTTCTAGCATTAGAGATGAGAGGAGCATCACATCGAGAATATACCGACAGGTATAACGAACTCTCCAGATTAGTGCCACACCTGATAACCCCTGAAGCTAAAAGGATAGGAAGGTATATTTGGGGATTAGTACCACAAATAAGAGGATTAGTTAAATCCGCAATGCCCAAAACCTTCTAAGAGGCAGTAAGCTTATCAGGAAGCCTAACATATGAAATGATAAGAAATGGATCTTTAAGCAATCCAAGAATAGGGGGGAAAGGAAGTGGAATGACAACCACACAGGAAGGAAATTTGGAGAAAGCCCTCAGAAAAGGATAACCCGACCTCCACAAAGAAATTTCTTAGGAGCAGTATGAGAAAAGAAAACACAGACTAAAGGACAACCATGGTGCAGTACCTATCAAAGATATCACCATGGAAATTGTATGATAGTAATTTCTTATAATTGCAAAAATAAGGGACATATATCCCGAGACTGCAGGAACCCCACCAACCCTAAACCAGTCTGCTATCAGTGTGGAAACGAAAACCATTTTCATAATGAATGTCCACAATTAGAAGGCAAGGCTCCAGTTAACCAAAACAACCATCGTGGAAGAGCTTTCGTAATGCAAGCTGAAGAAGATCGGCATGAACCAGAAGTAGTAACGGGTACGTTTCTTATCAACAATCAGTACGTAACAGTATTATTTGATACAGGAGCAACTCGTGGTTTCATTTCAAATACATTTAGACCATCACTTAATCTAACTTCTAAGAAACTACAACACAAATATATGATAGAGTTAGCTGATGGTAAAATAATTAAAGCTGGTGAAATCATTCCTAACTGTACTTTAAACCTAGATGAACATTGTTTTGATATAGATCTGATACCTATTGAATTAGGAGGTTTTGATATTGTTGTAGGTATGGATTGGTTAAGTAAGAATCAGGCTGAAATTATATGTGGTAAAAGGATGATTAAAATTCCTTTGGTTAATAAAAATAGAACACTATGTTTGTATGGAGAAAAACCTACGGGTGATATGAAAATAATTTCCTGTAAGAAAGCACAAAAATGTTTGAGAAAGAAATGCTTAGCTTTCTTGGACCATGTAGTTGATACAAAAGTAGATAACGTGAATCTAGAAAGTGTTCCTATTATCAATGAATATCCTGATGTTTTCCCTGATGAATTAACCGGTTTGCCACCTCCTCATTAACTAGAGTTTAAAATAGAATTAGTACCAGGAACAACCCCTATTGCTAAAGAACCATATCGTTTAGCACCAACAAAAATGAAAGAACCGATGAATCAATTACAGGAATTATTGGATAAAGGATTTATATGTTCTAGTGTATCACCTTGGGGAGCACCAGTTCTTTTTGTCAAAAAGAAAGATGGAACTTTTAGGATGTGTATTGATTATATGGAACTCAATAAAGTCACTATAAAGAATAGATATCCTCTCCCTAGGATTGATGATTTATTTGATCAATTGCAAGGATCTAGTTATTTTTCCAAAATAGATTTAAGATCTGGATATCATCAGTTAAGAGTAAAGGATGAAGATATACCAAAGACTGCATTTAGAACTAGGTATGGTCATTATGAAATTCTTGTAGTGCTGTTTGGATTAACCAATGCTCCTGCAGTATTCATGGATCTAATGAATAGAGTATGCAAACCCTATTTAAATAAATTTGTTATAGTCTTCATAGATGACATTCTGATTTACTCTAAAAATAAGGAAGACCATGAACGACACTTAAGGTTAACTTTGGAATTACTACGAAAGGAAAAATTGTATGCAAAATTTTCAAAATGTAAATTTTAGAAAAAGGAAGTACAGTTCTTAGGACACGTAGTTAATCAAGATGGTATATAAGTTGACCCATCAAAGATTGAAGCAGTAAAGAAGTGGGAAATTCCAAAGACAGCAACTGAAGTGCGACAATTCCTAGGTTTAGCAGGATATTATAGGATATTTATAGAAAATTTCTCAAGAATAGCTCAACTTTTGACAGAATTGACCTAGAAAGATAGGAGGTATGCATGGGGAGAAAAACAAAATGAAGCATTTGAACTCCTTAATAATAAGTTGTGTAGTGCACCTATTTTAGCATTGCCAGAAGGAACAGATAATTTTATAGTATATTGTGATGGATCACGCCAAGGTTTTGGATGTGTTTTAATGCAAAAAGACAAAGTAATTGCATATGCATCTAGACAGCTTAGAGGTAGCGAAAAGAACTATACTACACATGATCTGGAATTAGGAGCAGCAGTGTTTGCACTAAAAATTTGGAGACATTTACTTGTATGGGACTAAGTGTGTAATTTGTACAGATCATAACAGTTTACAACATATATTTGATCAAAATATGTTAAATATGAGACAAAGGAGATGGGTAGAGTTACTAAGTGACTATGAATGTGAAATCAAGTATCACCCAGGAAAAGCAAACGTAGTAGCTGATGCTTTAAGTAGAAAAGAAAGGGTTAAGCCATTACGAGTGCGGGCCATGAGAATGGAATTACGTTCAGGTTTGTTAAATCAAATTCGAGAGGCCCAATAAGAAGATACGTTGAAGTTAAAAGGATAATTAAAAGATATGGAAGAAGAAACAGATGGAATCCTAAAATTTAAAGGAAAGATTTGGGTGCCGGACAATAGCATGCTTAGAACCATTATCCTACAATAAGCACATAAGTCAAGATATTCTGTGCATCCAGGAAATAATAAAATATACAAGGACTTGAAAAGCCAATACTGGTGGCTAGGCATGAAAAGGTCAGTCGGAGAATTTGTAAAAAAGTGTGATATTTGTTCAAGAGTAAAAGCTGAATATCAAAAACCTTCAGGATACTTGCAACAACCAGAAATTCCAAAATGGAAATGGGATCAAATTACTAAGGACTTTGTAACCAAACTACCAAGAACCACAAATGGATATGACACAATTTGGGTTATAGTGGATAGATTGACTAAGTCAGCTCATTTCTTACCTATAAGAGAAGATTACAAGATAGAAAGACTAGCGAGAATTTACGTGAACGAAATTGTGTCTAGACATGGAATACTTGTATCAATTATATCAGACAGAGACAGTAGATTTATTTTAAGATTTTGGCAAACATTACAAAAGGCTTTAGGAACCCAAGTGAATATAAGTACAGCTTATCATCCACAAACTGATGGACAAAATGAAAGAACAATACAAACACTAGAGGATGTGTTAAGAGCTTGTGTTATAGATTTTGGTGGGAATTAGGATAACCACTTACCATTAATTGAATTTTCGTACAATAACAGTTATCACTCTAGTATTGGAATAGCTCCATTTGAAGCCTTGTATGGAAGAAAGTGTAGGTCACCCTTATGTTAGAATGAAATAGGTGATAGACAACTTACAGGCCCTGAATTGATACAAGAAACATCTGATAAGATCACTGAAATTAAAAATAAATAGAAAGCAGCCCGTGATCGACAAAAAATCTATGCCGATAAGCGAAGAAAGCCATTGGAATTTCAAGTTGGAGATAAAGTCTATCTAAAGGTATCACCTACAAAAGGAATTTTTTGATTTGGAAAGCCAAGTAAGTTAAGCCCTAGGTATATTGGTCCATTTAAAATCATTGATAGGATTGGTCCTGTAGCATATAAGTTAGAATTACCTTAAGAGCTGAGTGAAGTACATAACACTTTTCACGTATCCAACTTGAAAAAATGTCTAACAGATGAGACATTAAAAGTGCCAATTCAAGAAATCAAAATAGATAGGAAACTTCATTTGTGGAAGAACCAATAGCCATTATAGACAAGGAGGTAAAAAGATTAAGAAAGAATAGAATTCCCATAGTAAAATTTAAGTGGAATGCAAAAAAGTGGACCAGAATTTACATGTGAAAGAGAAGATGAAATCAAAAACAAATATCCTCACTTGTTCAGAGTTGGTAATCAGATAAGTTCTACTCGACTTTAGGAACCACTCTCCAATGAATTTCGGGATGAAATTCTTTTAACAGGGGGAGAATGTGACAACCCTAAAGATTGATGTTAGATAAAGTTTAAGATTTTTTTTACATGTTAAGTATTATGTGACTAACTTGTTATGATTTGTATATTTATATTTCATGTGTGTGTGTGTATGATGTATGTATGCATGCTTGCATGCATGTGAATTATGTATACATGGACACATTTTTACGTGTGCATGTATAAATTATGTTACCAAATGATGTTTAAACCAAAACACATTATCATTATAAGATCTAAAGTACCAAGTTACAACTCAAAACAAATCCAATGAAACATCAAAGGGACTCTAACATCAAAACAAAACTAATCAAACCATAAAAACATAAACCTTAACATAAGCACCACCCAATTTCGGTTCATTAGAATAACATAACACCCGAACTAAACCTTAAACTTGCTCATTAGCAATCTAATCGACCAAGACACCTAGCCACACCCCCTGACCGCCACCTATCCACTAAAACACCAAGCTTGTTTAGAAACTTGACACCTAAACCCCTAAGTCTAGCCCATTCATCACCCTAGAACTAGATATCATGATTGCTTTCAAACTCCTCTGCTGAAAATCCATTTAAAATACAAACAAATCATCACCACTTCACCACAATCGCATACCATCACCACCTTCACCTTCGGTTTTTATATCAACCACCATAAACCGCCATCTTCCACACCCTTCGGCTCTCGGTATTGTTCACAAACATCTCCATCATGAACCACCACAAACCATCACAACCTACACTTCTAAACACTCTTTTTCTCGGTTACCATCAAAACACCATACCAAGATCACCATAAACCACCACCTTTCACTCTCTCCCTCTTATCTCTTACAACCACCTTCACCACCCGTAATCACCACCACCTTGGATACTATCTTCAAGATTTTGATCAAGCTCCCAGGATTTACACCACAACAGTTCAAAAAGAAGTTTGAAGCTATCCATCAGCTTTCTTCACCCTCCCCTAATCAAGGTTTTATTTTCTAACAAACTAATATATATAGATGTGCCCTAACAAACACATATAACCAACCCTTTTGGTTAACATTCAAGTTCTTCACAAAACTTTACAAAATACTTTAAAATCAGTAAGAAAGGTTTAAAATCTAAAACATATGATAAACTTTGAAATCAAACAAAAAGATTATAAATAAAGAGTTGAAATTATATGTATGTTGATAAATTTGGTTTATTACTTAAACGACTGAAATTGAAGGAATAAACATTGAAGATTTGTTAGAAAAATTATGAAATAACAATCTGCAAAATTTGATGTAAATATAATAAGTAAAATAATTTATACAAATTATTTAAAGTAAAAGAAAGGAAATTATCAAATAAAATAACCGAACCCGGTAAAATTCTATAAAAATTTTATAATGATTCTAATGTATTACAGAAGCTCCAGAATTAATTTTGTAATTTAATTCCTTTTTATGACTAATATATGTATTTTGATATGATCTGTAAAGAAAAAATCGAAAGAAATAATTAAACAGTATGATAAATATCAAAAAATTTACCTAAATTATTATGTTTTGAACAGAACCTAATTTATAAGTTTCATAATTTTTAGAGTTGTATAGATATTTTTGCTAAATTTTGGGATTATTGAGAAAATTACAGAAAAATACCTACTGTGAAATAAATATCAGAAAAATTATGAGGTAATATGATATTGGAAAAATATTTTTAAAAAGTTTGGGAATTTATGGACGGCAGTAGCTATTTTGATGATTTATGGTAAGTTTGTAATAATTTTAACAAATTATCTAAAATGAATTGGAAGTTGGAATTTTTACATAATTAGTGATATTATTTGATGATGTTACTATTAAACTTTTGGAAATTTTAAGTAATCAAAGTACTATATTAAATTTCCATCTGAGGTGCTGAAAATTTTAAAGAAAAATTTCGTTTCTAACTTATAATTAATTTTATAGGTTAATTGCTGGAATCAAGGTGAGACTCATATCCTTATTTTGATATTTATAAAGTTTTACGGGGGAAAATCATATTGTTTTATGATTGATGCATGATTATGAAATTTTTGAGATATACTATCATTTATGATACAACCATTAATTCGGATGTGAAACCGTTGGATAATATAGGTAGCGCTACTTAGGAAAGTATTTCCTGCACCAACAGGATGAGTGCTGTGATGTTATATTATCTGATTTTATGAATTATGTTATGACAGTTATGAATTATCAGATTATTAAGTAAGGTTTGGTTGTATTTCATGCATCAAAAATATTTTGTTTGGAATTAAACCTATGATCTTACCAACTTTATGTTGACCATTTTGAGTATGCTTTTTCAGGTAATCATGACTAACAATATAGAGTTCTCTTTTGATGTTTATAATGGCCGGGGAGAACTGGTGGGAAGAGTTTGTGTGAACTTGACTGTTAACATCTATGATTTAAGTGTTTCGGTGGACGCTCATTTCCATCGACTCTGAAGATGTAGTAGTTAAATAATATGTTTGTAATAGGATTATGTCAAATTTTGATTACTTATATATGATGTAATCCTGACTTAAGCTATCTTGGGATAAAAAAATGTATTATGTTATGTTAGGATGTGTTTTATTGTGTTAAAGTTTAATTCTTTTAATCAATGCATTCTGAACAAGCAAGTCACATCCAAAAACGTTTCACGCTTCTGCCGGGATGTGACATTTAATAATATACAAAGTTACCATCATGGTTTAACCATCCCACACCTGAATGTTCATAGCAAAACCTACCCAATCTTATGGTTTTTTAAGGATTCACTAACCTATTCTTAGACAACCATATACCATAACTATGACACAATAACGTTTAAGTTTTTTCATTTTCCTTTTACACGATATGTGGGACTTTTCTCCACTTATTTTTTTATATATATATCTTTTTTTTTCCTTCTTTTTTCTGCTTTTCATGCATATATATATATATAAACTAGTCCTTTTTGTTTATATGGAGGTGTCATAAACAATTAAAATATGATGTGTGAGAAAGGAATGCTAGGTATACATATCACTCGCAACCCATTTTTGCTGGGACTCAATTTTTTAAACCTTGCATATTGGATGGGACACTAAACACATATATTTCTTAAATTATTGCACGTAACATTGGTGTTCTTATGTTTAGGTCGAGCCTATCAACATATCATAAATTATCTTTGTTATCCTCCCCTAGAGATATAATTTATGTATAAGCATCAACCTATCAATTTCCTCTCATTTTTCATAATGCAAAAAACTTTTTGAAGGAACTTTAATAAAAAAAATTTTCAAGGGTCATTGACATAGTTGGGTTTATTTTATTTATTTTAAACCATAATATTTACAAATGACCTAAAACTAACATGTAAATGAAATTATTTATTTAATTTTAAAGAATTCATAAAAGGAACGAGTTTATCTGATCGAGTTGTTATCGCAATATTCTTGTGATTAGTGATATTCCTTAAAATCTTATCTCGCTAACCTGCAAAATCTTATAAAAATCGTGTTAAAGTGAACTTTTCATGTCATGATTAACATATAAAATTTAAAAAATCTTGCACCCTTTTCATTTAAATTCAAAACTACAATTTCAAAACAAAGATGTACCCCTTCCCCAACTTTAAACATTATTTTTGTTCCCAATGCAATATTTGAGTTATAATTATATAAAACTAATTAATTTTAAAAAATATATAAGAAATTAATAAAAATAAAAGCTTAAAAAATCCTAAACTCACTTTCGTAGAAATAACGGTTGCATTTAGCATATGCAAGAAGCCTTTAAATCGTCGGTAGACACGAGTGGACGAGTTATAGTCTCGTGAGGGTTTCCGGTGACCATACCCACAAAGTTCTCGGGTTGTCTCCCAGTTAGTGCTAAGTTTTTGCTATTCTGCCATACCGTACCTATCATCACTAATCTGGTCGAAGTGCCCATTTGCCTATTATGTTCCCAATAAATGCTCGATAATTGACATGACAGTTCTGTAATTGCTTCCCAATGATAGGCATGTAAATTAAGAAATTGTTGCGCATCCATTTTATAATAAATTCTCTGATATCTTGCATTCCCACCTTTTTAATCTTTGACCACACACCTTCTTCCCCAACTATGTTGTTTGGTATAAGCGATAGGTGAAGTTGGTGAAGATAAACCTGGATTATATCAATCACTAACTCTTTAAAATATTTCTTATATTCAAGTGAGACTGCATGTTCGTTTTCTTACTCAAGAAGATCTATCGACTATTCTTCCACATCATCATTAAAACTATCAACCACCACTCGTTCTACACATGGCTCTTTAAAAAACAAGAGAATTTATGTGGTATTAATCTCCATGGCCTCATCCTCAAGTTTTAAAGATGGTGAGATTGACTCTTTTAATTCTATTTTCAGTAATAATACATCATGCTTGATAGTTAAGTAGTAAACTCATTGTTGATCTAAAATGTCACACCTCCACTGAGAGCGGAAACACGGGGATGTAACGAGACGGGATCGTCATAACACATTGTTAATGATAGAGACGCAATATATGTAATTGATGACAAAGCGTGTCATGACGACACCCGACACAAAGGAGACTTGTGTCGTGTTTAGTCAATATTAATGTGTAACACCCGTATTTTTCTTTTAAAGAAACAAATGAATAAAAGAGAAAGAAAAAGGGGAAAAAGAAAGTCAACCCCAAAGTTGAGGTACCAAAAGTGAAAAAGATGATAAAATCTTGAAAAGTTGGTGTAAAAGGCGATATGGTCGCCCATAACCATCTGCACACTTTTCTTGTTAGGATTTTAGAGAGAGAAAGCAGAGAAACTCTCGGGTTTTTGAAGAACAAGAAGAAGAATTCGATTTTTAGGTAAGGTTTAATGTTTTTAAGTTGTTCTTGGCTAGATTAGCCTCGGTTAAATGCTTATGTGTGTTTCTATGTGTTCAAATGCGTGTTAAGAAGGTTTCTAA
>BJCO01673755.1:0-20456 GCA_018326465.1 Flaveria floridana | reverse complement strand
CCTTTATTGGATTATTATTAATAGGATGTTGTTTGGTGTTCAAAAGGATCTCATGTGGTGGAGGCACAACCTTGTAACCCAAACCTTCCCCATTGTTGTGTTCCTTAACCAAGTTTTTCAAAATATGAGAACTAGCTAGACTGTGGAGTTTTTGCTTTAAAGACTCATTTTCAACTTGTAAAACAGCTCTGTCCTTTTTAGTTTCTTCAATTGTCTTTAAATAAAACTTTATATCGTTTTCTTGGTTAAACGCAACAACCTCAGTTTCTTTTAGTTGTTTCTTTGAGGCTTCAATTTTCTCCTTATAGCTGCTCACGTTTTGTTTTAACACTCTATTTGCCTCAGTGCACAATTTTAAGTCATTTACTAAGTTATCATTATGATCTAATAACCTAGGAAATTTCAGATCAATGCTTTCCTTAAATTTATCACATTCAGCACAAGCATGTTTCATAAAAAGATCATCTTTTGATTCTACATGTGCAGATGTTGACGTTCCAGCCATGAAAGCATTTAGAGGTTCCTGTTGTGCTTCAGATTCTGCATTCAGTTCACTGTCAACGAGTTGATTAACAGCAGCTAAGGTCTCATCCACATCAGTAGTGTCAAGCTCAACTGAGTTCTCCCCCTCACTCACTGAGTCTTCATTTAGATCTTCAACAGATGCAATGTTGGCTTCACCATCAGATAAGAATCGGAAGGACCAGTCCTGTCCTTCATCACCTTGAGCAACCATTGCCTTTGAATCACTGCTTGTTGAAGCTGTCTTTTTCTCTTTTTCCTGTTTGTTGAAGGACGAGAACGGGTTCCCATTGCCAGTCTTTTTTGGTTTGACACATTCCCGCTTGAAGTGGCCTTTTTTACCACAGTTGAAACAGGTGACTTTAGACTTGTCGAATCCAAAAGTAGTTTCTTTGGTAGCCACCAGATTTTGTCCTGTCTTCTTCACAAACTTCTTTGATCTTCGCACAGCACTTGCGAGAGCCCACATTATGGCCATTCTTTCCAGTTCATTTTCATTCACCTGCTCATAGTCTTCATCAGCCAAGTGGCAGTTCCCAATCTTTCCTGCGACCAAACCATCATAAGAATGAACCACAACAGCAAGTAGGTCCATGTGCTCCTTAGCCACTTCCACAGTTACTTTTCCTAAATTTTCTGTCACTAACTTCGTCGATTGAGCAACTGTAGTACTTTGTTGAACCCCTGATGAAACATTTGACTCAACACCAGACGATGAGCTTTGACCAGTTGCAGATGCAGTAGATACAAAGGCTATCTGCAGAGGGGCATTGGAAGATTTTGCAGTTGAAGTAGGAGTCACGTTATAGAGAGACGGATCCTGAGTGTATGCTCCCTTCTTGGTCTTGTACTTGTGTCTCACCTCTTCTTCTCTCAGTTTCAGGATGAAATCATTTGAGTGACCCAATCGTCTATGCAATAATTAGGAAAGATCTTTTATTGCTTTTGATAATAAACATGTTTAAGGAATTGATGTTGAAACAGTGTTCATATCAACAATGTATGTGTTGCTCTTACGAGGTGTTTTCAAAAGGATACAATCTTCAGGGACTTAAAAAACCCATCTTGAGGATGTAGCAGTTCTTGGAGTCAAAGAAGGTAGCATATCCTTTGTCACATATTTTGGATACTCTGAGAAGATTAAACTGGAGTTTGGAGTAGTAGTTGACATTTTGAAAGCTTATCAACCCATTGGATATTGTTCCTTCTATTGTAATCTTTCCACCTATTTTATCACCTCCAACGACTATGTTTTCTCCATGTTTGCTTTTAAAATCCCTAAGGAGGGAACAATTTCCAGTCATGTGTTAGGAGCATCCATTGTCAGCATACCATATGTTGTCATGCCTTCTTTGATGTCCCTACATAGGTAAAGAAATAATTTAGAGGGTGCAACCCAAGCCAATATGGTCTTGGGTTTTCCGTCTTTCCTTTTCTTCTTATGTGGCATTGTCTGATGGTTTATGAATTCTAGATACACTAGATTTCCTTAGTGTATGTTTTGCTTTATATAGAGAAGTACTTTGAGCTCTTCTCCTTTGAGAGCCAATGTAAGATGTTGCTCTATTTTAAGACTTATGTCTCCTGTTTGTTTAAAAGTTGTCATAAAATGTTTTGTCATTATTTAAAGCAACTCTTGTGTGAGGAGTTTGTCTTAGTGCTCCTCCTCTATTTTTGTTAGGAACAACTGTCTGTTTCTTAGTTGATTTCCTAACTGGATTTTGTTTGGTTTGCTTCGTCTTTTTCTTATTGAAAAAGCAATTTGTAGTGCTGTGATTGTTTCTTTCATATATTGAACAATAAATGTGAAAGCAGCATGATCTTGTACTGTGATTGTTCATGTTACAGTACTTGATGTACTTGCCATATTGTAACACCCGGAAACTTAATAAAAAGGAAGGAAAAGAAAAGGATAAAGAAAGAAAAGAGAATTTACACAAATGGAGGGGCTAAAATGTAAAAAGGATAAAACTATATTATTATTATGTTTAAAGTGGGCATGGCCGCCCATAACTCTGTTACATCAACTGCTTTAGACATTCTAGAGAGAGAGAGAGCAGATTCCCAGGTTTTTAGTGAGAAGAAGAAGAAGAAATTCCTAAAAGGCAGTTTTTCTTGTAGTTTGCAAGGTTTCAACCGAGTTTCAGCCTTGTGGCTGAGCCTTATATGTGTATGTGTGTTCGGTTGTGTGTGTTTTTGGCATCAATTAGGTGTGAGCACGCTTTTGGCCTTGAATTTGAAGAAGTTGTGCTTAAAGGCTGCAAGAGGTGAGTTCTTGGCCCCAGTTTTACTTGTTTTAAACATTTTTAGGGCTGAAAATACATGTAAATAATTTTTACAATTGTTATGTATGTTAACCGTATGCATATGTGTATGAATGCTTATGTTTTAGGATTTGTAAAGTTCTTCTTAATGTTTAGAATGCTAGAATTAAGTTGTAATAATGTTAGAATGTAGATTGGGTCTGGAAATGACTTAGAAATACATATAATGGTTAGCCATGCTCCCCAACCGGGTCCATGCACCAGAAATTTGACTTAGAAAACTTTAAAGGTATCTCATGCTCCCAAATAGTTCCCATGCGCCTAGAATATTTGCAAAAATACACTAAGTACAGCTCATGCGCCTAAACAGAACCTCATGCGCCCAAAAATTTATGCCCAAACGCCGAAGTGTAGGTCATACGCCAAAATAGTGCCTATGGACCCGGAGTTGCTCATGCGCCTAAGTGTTGATGTGCCTAAGAAGGGCTCATGTGCCTGCATAGTGGAAAAGCGCCTAAGCAGGGCTCATGCGTCTGCATAGTGCTAATGCACCTAGACTGTTTTACTTACAAAATTTCAGGCTCATGTGTCTGAAATGTTTCATGTGCATTATATTGAACTTAGGATTTTCTAAGGGGTTTTAAGAGGTGGATGATTGGGATAGGATTTGTGATGATGTGATAGTTTATGTTTAAAGCATGCATGATGGTGTGATGAGGGTTATGATAAGTATGTATGTATGATGTCTTATCCTTCTTCATTTAATGTTTTTCAAAACGTATATACTATGTTATATTATATGTTATGTATTATGTTACGACTTTACATAGTATGATGTATGTATGAATGAACATAAAGTATAACACAATGAAGTGAAAGATAACAAAGATGAGAAGTGGAACATAATGAACGCATGAATGGCTTGCAAGCAAATTGAATAGAGGTGCACGACCATGTTGTCGTTAGCTCAACTGTGTGCGGTTTAGCTAACCCGAAGGATGCATAAAGGGTCAATCATTGAGATTGATGGGACCCTTGTGGCATGCCCTAGGTACTGGGTCACGCTTCGTGCATAATGTTCAGGGTATTGCACATTGGTCTGGATGAAAGTGGCAGATAATGAAAAGTACGAAATAAAGGAATGCGTACAATAATGTAAGATAATAATGAAAGTACGAATGAATGAGATGAATAATGAATATTATCTGGATGTACGTATGATGTGTGATCATGTACGAAAGTAAGATATTTTCATCAAACAGAGTATTTTTGTATATAAAATATACAAGGTATTTTAACACTTTTAAAACTAGGACTCACTCGGCAACACTGACTTTTATGCATTTTTAGTTGGTAGGTAATCATTGCTGAGGGTAGCACGCAGGTGAAGGTACTCAGTAAGGCAAGATTGGCATCCATTCATGCTTAATGATGTTGTTGTTTTGTAATGTAATAAAAAGATCCTTTTGTAACTAATGAAACAATAATATATTGCTTAACAATAGTGATTATTAATGAAATGAATGTTTTTTTGTTAACTTAATTCCCCTGCAACATTTTATGAAAGATGTATTATTTTATATAAAAATGCTATGATTGTCCAATGGTGAGGTCTCCGGTAACGGGGCATTACAAGTTGGTATCAGAGCCAAATTTTAAGAGAAATGGGTAAATATTTTCAAAAACCTAAACTTAAACTAAAAATGGGACGAAGGGAGGGATGTTGACCCGAGTAGCTACGTGCCATCAGCTATTTTTTTTCTTAATCTTAACCAGTATTATGTGCGTGTGATGATTGACTTATGTGCTCTTAGTAGGTTTGAATACTGATATAGTCAGGATTGGAAATGCTCGAGGTATGAAGAGTAAAGTAAATGGCTAATCACAACTGGCCACTGTAATTACAGAATTACTATACTTGACATAAACTGAGCTATTACCATGAATGACCGTGTTAGTGTTTAAATCTTATAGTGTTTAGAGATGCCTTGTGGTAGATCGTCAAAGGCCTCACGAGTTGGAGTACGTAATGGACGTGATGCTGGACCGTGTGTCATAAAGAACAGGGCTAGAGCTGCTAAAACGGCATGTGAAGAGCCCCAGATCCATCACCAGGAAGGTAGTGATGAGAGTGCGAACTTGAGGGCCTCGGTGAAAGAGGCAGTAGTTGAGGAGGTTCATCAAGTCATGTAGACGATTCTGCCATCTGTGGTGATTGAAGCGATTAAGGCTGTGAGAGAGGACGAAAAGAAGGAAAAGAAAGAAAGGAGGAAGACTGCTCAGAGAGGAGAAAGAGAACAACCGGAGGCTGAGACGGTTGTCTCGAGTGAGGAGGAGGAAGAAGATATGCAGGAAATTGCACAGGGCTGTAACTATGTGGTATTTCAAAGATGCAAGCCCCCAATGTTCGATGGGAATGGTAATGCTGCCGCTGCTTAACGCTGGGTAAGGGAGATGGAGGCAGTGTTAGAGATTAGTGAGTGTAGGGAGGACAAGAAGGTGAAGTTTGCCACTCACTCTTTCATTAGCTCGGCTCTATGTTGGTGGAACAATATTTTCCAAGCCGAAGGCGCAAGGGCCATCGGGAAGATGAAGTGGGGAGAGTTAAAGAATATGGTGATTGAGGAATTCTGTCCTCATAGGGAACTAGATAAAATAGGCAGGGAGTTCCTTCAGCTTGAGGCGGGAACCATGACCCGCTAGTAATACACCGCCAAGTTCAACGAAATGGCAAAGTTGGTGTCAGTTCGGGTTACACTGGTGTCAAGGAAGATTAAGAAGTATGTACAGGAATTGCCGGTTGATATTCGCAGGCATTTCATTGCTACCCGACCAAGAACTTTTAGGTCGGCAGTGGATCTGGCTGGGAGGTTATACGATCAGAGAGAGGTGGCGGTGGTCGAGGTGAAGAAGATGGGTGGTGGTGACAGGAACTGGAGCGGGAAAAGGTTTGGGCGTGGGGGTTTCACCCCAAACAAAAGGAAGTCGAGGGTGGATGATCGACGGGTGGTTGCAGCAGGCTCGGGGACTAAGAGGTGTGGTAAGTGTGGGAAGGAGCATATTAGGGAATATAGGTTGGGAGTAAATGTTTGCTTTATGTGTGGGAAGCCTGGTCTTATTACTAGGGATTGTAGGGTGGCGAGGTGCTATAACTTTGGTGAAACAGGTCATATGAGTTGGGAGTGCAAGAAGCCAAGGGCAGAGAGTTTTGGGTTGAAGAAGAGGATGGAAGAAGGAGAGCAGAGGGCAAGTGCTATAGAATTCACGATGACCCGGGAGGAATCCAGGGTAGATCCTGATGTTGTGTCAGGTATGTTTCTAGTAAATCAAATTTGTGCCTCTATACTGCTTGATTCTGGTGCTAGTAGGAGTTTCATTTAGGCTGCTTTTTGTGATAATTTGCCTGTTAGTAGTAGAAGTATTGATGAGCCATTTGATGTAGAAACTGCTATTGGTAAGTCCACTAGGATATCTTAGGATTTAGAGGATCACGTGATAGAATTGGAAGGTCATAAGTTTCCTGCAAGACTATTTGTGATGACCTTAGGTGGATTCGAGGTAGTCTTACGGATGGATTGGATAGCAGCTTAGGAGGCAAATATCGTGTGTCGTAAGAAGATGATCAGATTGACCGCACCCGACGGGAGTTTGATAACGATCTACGGCGATCGAGTTACTACGGCTCCGGAAGTGATTTCGATGGGGGTAGCAGAAAAGTGTATGAAACGTGGATGTAACGCCTACCTGGCTTAGGTGAAGGATGTGGATGCGTCAGTACCACAATTGTCCGGCGTACCAGTGGTGTGCGACTTTCCGGATGTGTTTCTGGAAGACCTATCTGGTGTGCCACCGGACTGCGAGATCAAGTTCCATATTGATCTAATACCTGGTGCTCAACCTAGTGCCAAGACATTATGTCGTCTAGCTCCGTCTGAAATGATGGAACTGATGGCTCAATTGCAAGATCTATTAGATAAGGGAGTCATTCGACCAAGTTTCTCTTAATAGGGTGCTGCGGTCTTATTTGTAAAGAAGAAGGACGGTAGTATGCGGATTTACATCGACTACCGTGAATGGAATAAGTTGACAGTGAAAAACCGATATCCCCTACCAAGAATTGATGACTTGTTTGATCAGCTCCAAGGTACCAGTTGGTTCTCAAGGATAGATCTCTGATCTGGCTATCATCAGTTGAAGGTGAAGGAACAAGATATTCCTCATACAGCTTTTCGCACACGTTATGGACACTATGAGTTTCTCGTTATGTCTTTCGGATTAACTAACGCGTCAGCTGCCTTTATGAATGTAATGAACCGAGTGTGTCGATCGATGTTAGATAAGTTAGTGATCGAGTTTATTGATGCTATCTTGATTTATTCAAAAAATGAGGAAGAACATGTCGGCCACATATGCGAAGTATTGGAGACAATTAGAAAAGAGAGAAGTTGTATGCTAAATTCTCCAAGTGTGCTTTTTGGTTGTGCGAAGTTCAATTTTTGGGTCACGTGGTAAATGCTGAAGGAATCATGGTGGACCCGACAATGGTTGAGGCAGTGATGCAATGGAAGTCTCCAAAGACGCCATCCGAGATTCAAAGTTTCTTGGGATTGGCGGGATACTACAGAAGACTTATTCAAGACTTTTCCATGATAGCATCACCTTTGACTAAATTGACTCGTAAGGACGTGAAGTTTGGGTGGGGTCAAGAACAGAAGGATGCTTTTGAGGAGTTAAAGGCAAGATTAACTCAAGCTCCTACCTTGACGTTACCTAAAGAAAGCAAACACTTAGTGGTCTATTCGAATACTTCCTATTCGGGATTGGGTTGCATGTTGATGTAACGAGGGAAGGTTATCGCCTACACATCTTAACAATTAAAGATTCACGAGGCTAACTATCATACCCATGACTTAGAGCTAGCAGCTTGCACTAAAGATTTGGAGGCCCTACCTATACGGGGCAAAGTGCATAATCTTCACGAACCACAAAAGCTTAAAGTATTTCTTTGAGAAAAAGGATCTCAATGTGAGGCAGAGGAGCTGGTTGGAGTTGATCCAGTATTATGATTTTAAGATCCACTACGATCCAGGTAAAGCCAATGTAGTGGCTGATGCCCTCAGTCGAAAGGAGAGACCCGAGCCGATCCGGGTGAAAGCTTACCAACTAATGATGACCTCTGACGTGATGACCCAGGTCAAAGAATTTCAAAATGTGGCGTTGAAAGAAGATCGCCTTAACTCTGAAAGGATGTGAGGTCTAGTCACAAAGTTGGGAGAAAATACCCATGGAGTTAGAACACGCTTCGAGCGGATGTGTATCCCTCGTTAAGGGCCTACGGGGACGAATCATGGATGAGGCTCATAAGACTTGATACTAGATACATACCGGTGCCACGTAGATGTACCAGGATATGAAGAAGGATTATTAGTGGCCGGGAATGAAGTGTGATATAGGGGAGAATGTGAGCAAGTGCCTTACTTGTTTGCAAGTGAAGGCAGAGCATCATAAACCATATGGGAAGATCCAACCTTTGGAAGTCGGAACACATCACCATGGACTTCATAATGAAGCTACCCCGTACAGTGAGGGTTATACGATACGATTTGGGTGATAGTTGATCATCTGACAAAGAGTGCTCAATTCCTACCGATCCGCAAGACATACTCATCTGAGAGGCTAACGGATTTATTAATCAACGAGATTGTAGCTCGTCATTGTGTGCTGGTGTCTATCGTGTCTGACCAGGACACCCGGTTCACGTTGATGTTTTAGAAAAGATTCCATGATGTGACGGGACGAGGCTACACATTAGCATGGCTTACCATCCTCAAACAGATGGCCAGTCTGAGCGGACAATTCAGACGCTCGAGGATATGCTCCGGGCATGCGTGATCAACTTTGGAAACCACCTACCATTAGTGGAATTCTCATATTACAACAGTTATCATGCCAGCATTGGTATGCCACCATATGAGATGCTATACGGGAGAAGGTGTATGACGCCCGTATGTTGGGGTGACATCAGACAGAAAGAGCTAGGGAGTATTGAGGTAATCGAGGCTATGATTGAAAAGTTGGAAAAGATTAAGGCCTTTATGAAAACAGTGAAGGATAGACAAAAGTCATATGTCGACAAGAGACGGAGACCTATCAAATTCAAGGTGGGAGATGGAGTTATGTTGAAAGTCTCACCTTGGAAGGGAATTATCCGATTCTGGAAACGAGGTAAGTTGAGCCCAAGGTACACAGGGCCTTTCCGAATCATCGCATGTGTAGGAGAGGTGGCCTATCGATTACAACTGCCTGATGAGTTAAGTGGCATTCATCCAACATTCCATATATCTCATCTAAGGAAGTGCTTAGCTGATAAGGACATGATAGTACCACTGTAGGACATTGAAGTGGATGAACAACTTAATTACGTAGAGCAGCCAGTGGCGATCATCGACAGAAAGGAGAAGAGGTTGCGGAATAAAGTAGTTCCACTGGTGCGAGTACAGTATAGGCACAAGAAGGGATTTGAGTCTATGTGGGAGACTGAGGATGAAATGAAACAACATTACCCACAGTTATTCGAAGAGTGATAGGTTTCGGGAACGAAAACTCTTTAAGGGGGGGTAGACTTGTAACACCCGGAAACTTAATAAAAAGAAAAGAAAAGAAAAGGATAAAGAAAGAAAAGAGAATTTACACAAGTGGAGGGGCTAAAGTGTAAAACGGACAAAACTATATTATTATTATGTTTATAGTGGGCATGGCCGCCCACAACTCTGTTACATCAAATGCTTTCGACGTTCTAGAGAGATAGAGCAGATTTCCATCGGTTTTTAGTGAGAAGAAGAAGAAGAAATTGCTAAAAGGTAAGTTTTTCTTGTATTTTGCAAGGTTTCAACCGAGTTTCAGCCTTGTGGCTGAGCCTTACATGTGTATGTGTGTTCAGTTATGTGTGTTTTTGGCATAAATTAGGTGTGAGCACGCTTGTGGGCTTGAATTTGAAGAAGTTATTCTAAAAGGCTGCAAGAGGTGAGTTCTAGACCCCGGTTTTTACTTGTTTTAAACATTTTTGGGGCTGAAAATGCATGTAAAACATTTTTACAATTGTTATGTATGTTAACCGTATGCACGTGTGTATGAATGCTTATGTTTTAGGATTTGTAAATTTGTTATTGATGTTTATAATGCAAGAATTAAGTTGTGAGCATTTCTAGAATGTAGATTGGGTCTAGAAATGACTTAGAAATAGGTATAATGGTTGGCCATGCGCCTAAACAGGATCCATGCGCCTGATATTTGACTTAGAAAACTTTAAGGGTATCTCATGCGCCCAAATAGTTCCCATGCGCCTAGAATATTTGCCAAAATACACTAAGTATAGCTCATGCGCCTAACCAGTACCTCATGCGCCTGAAAATTTGTGCCCAAATGCCTAAATGTAGATCATACGCCCAAATAGTGCCCATGCGCCTGGAGTTACTCATGAGCCTAAGTGTTGATGCTCTAAATCATGGCTCATGCGCTTGCATAGTGGAAAAGCGCCTAAGCAGGGCTCATGCGCCTGCATAGTGCTAATGCGCCTAGACTGTTTTACTTGGAAAATTTTAGGCTCATGCGCGTGAAATGTTTCACGTGCCTTATATTGAACTTAGGATTTTCTAAGGAGTTTTAAGAGGTGGATGATTGGGATAGGCTTTGTGATGATGTGATGGTTTATGTTTAACGCATGCATGGGGATGTGTTGAGGGTTATGATATGTATGTATGTATGATGTGATATCTTTCTTCGTTTAATGGTTTTCAAAACGTTTATATTATATTATATTATACGTTATGTATGATGTTACGACTTTACGTAGTATGATGTATGTATGAATGAACATAAAGTATAACATAATGAAGTGAAAGATAACAGTGATGAAAAGTGGAACGTAATGAACGAATGAATGGATTGCAAGCAAATTGAATGGAGGTGCATGACCATGTTGTCGTTAGCTCAACTGTGTGTGGTTTAGCTAACTCGAAGGATACACACAATGTCAATCATTGAGATTGACAGACCCTTGTGGCATGCCCTAGGTACTGGGTCAAGCTTCATGCATAATGTTAGGGGTCTATTTATAGACTTCGGCCCAGTATCAGCTTCATGCATAATGTTCAGGGCATTGCACATTGGTCTGGGTGAAAGTGAAAGATAATGAAAAGTACGAAACGAACAAATGCGTACGATGATGAAAGATAGTAATGAAAGTACGAATGGATAAGATGAACAAAGAATATTATCTGGATGTACGTGTGATGTGTGATCATGTATGGAAGTAAGATATTTTCATCAAAAAGAGTATTTTTGTATATAAAATATATAAGGTTTTTTAACACTTTTAAAACTAGGACTCACTTAGCAATGCTGACTTTTATGCATTTTCAGTTGGCAGGTAATCACTGCTGAGGGTGGAATGCAGGTAAAGCTGCTTGGCAGGGCGAGATTGGCATCCATTCATGCTTAATGATGATATTGTTTTGTAATGCAATTAAAAGATCCTTTTGTAACTTATGAAACAATGATGTATTGCTTAACAGCTGTGATTATTAATGAAATGAATGTTTTTTTGTTAACTTATTTCCGCTACAACATTTTATGAAAGATGTATTGTTTTATATAAAAATGCTATGATTATCCAACGGTGAGGTCTCTGGGAACGGGGCCTTACACATATATGCACTTCTCTATTGTATAGGTGTATTGATCACACCAGTCACAGTAGGGCAAGTTTGTAGTACTCTTTTTGTTAGAAACTTTTGATTTTAAATTTGATTTCAAAGGTATTTCAAAAGTTACAGTTGGTTGTCTTGACTGAACAGGGATTTTTGTTGGGGCTGATAAGGCTGGTGCAACCAAAACAAACACTTAAACTTGATTTTGCTACAATGTATGAAGGACTTCCAAAGACAAAGCTGCATCTTCGAAGACAAGTTCACCACCTTCCGAAGCCAAGAGTAGAAGAACTTCCGAAGAGAAACTTAGTCTTTCGAGACTAAGTATACTCTTCCGAAGTATAAAGAAGACAAAGACTAGAAGTAGCTGATTCGAAGGAGTTGTTCCTTCTGAAGCCAAAGTACCTTCAGAAGACTTTATGTCTTTGGAAGTATACTTACCTTCGGAAGTAACAACTGTGAAAGGTAGATAAAGTAAGGTACCAATCAGTCAACTGCTACACTGACAGACTGCATGGAATTTTTCCATGCGGGTATGTTTGACCTTACTTTATCCACTGCTCATCCATCATAGATTAGTACAGTTACCGTACTTAGTTGGTGATAAAAGGTAAGTCATGGAATTGTCATGACTACCTAATACTAGGATAATACTTTATCTTAGTTTACATACTTCTACCATCTGTAGTATTTTGTCTAGATTTATTTTCAAGCTAGTTTTCCAAGTATAACCAGCTGTAGATAGTAGTACCAGCAATCCTATCCAGCTGAAGGATCAGAAACTTAAGGGGAAGACTGTTGAGAAGTGCAAGAAACAACAGTTTGGACATCCCTTGAAGGGCAACATTGCATGCATAATGTGTGGTTTACACAACCACATGGCTAAAGATTGTTATTACAATCCTGCAAGCACACATTATGCAAATAATATTCAAAAAGAAGAAGTGAAAGAAGGTTTCACATTTAGACCTTATCACATGGTTCAAATAATGAGAAAAGGAAAACTTACTTCCGAAGCCAAATTACTTTCGGAAGAAAATCATTCTTCCAAAGGAAAAATAGCCTCGGAAGTAAAGACAAAGAAACATCCGAAGAAGAAGAAAATTCCTTTGAGACCTTTTGAATACAAGACTACTTCGAAAGAAAAGGTTGTGAAAGCTTCTTTTGAAAAGAAAGCAGCTTTGGAAGAAAGCTCTGCTGCTCAAGCTTCATCAAGCTCATCTTTGCTGATCAACTAAAGGATGGAATGGAAGATCAAAGATGAAGCTGCAGCATCAACCTCTTCTTCCATAACCACAATTAAACCCTCATTTCTACATTTTGTTTCAATTCTATCATCATTGGAAAAACCCAAGACCAATAAGTCTTGAGTTTCTAATAGCACCTAACTTTTTCACATAATGTGCAGGGACATCCACTTGACAAAAATTGAAACATCTGGATTCTGGACAGTGGATGCTCAAGGCACATGAAAGGGAACATATCTCTTCTTTAACAATTTCAATAATTTTATGGAGGACCTGTTCAGTTTGGAGGTGAAACCGGTGGATACATTTCTAGTAGGGGAAGTGTATCCAATGATAAGTTAAAAATTGACAAGGTAAACTTTGTCAAACAGCTTGAACATAACCTGTTAAGTGTTTCTCAATTCTGTGACCAAAAGCACCACATGCATTTCATAGAACATGAGTGCATTATCCTCAAATCTGGGATGACAATTCCTTAGGAATTGGTGCCTCTTAGATCTCCCAGAAAAGGGGATATGTACAAGCTTGATATGAATAATGCTTCCCCACTGGGTGAAGTATCATGCTTTCTTTCCAAAGCAAACGCTGATAAGTCAACTTAATAGCATAAGAGAATGTGCCATGTTAATTTTAAGACCATGAACAAGCTGGGAAAAAATAACCTGGTACATGGAGTGCCTAAAAATGAATTTATCTGCAAGGACAATTGTGTTGCTTGCCTGAAAGGAAAACAACACAAGGTTCCCCATAAATCCAAAGAAGTGAACTCTATCACCACTCCATTACACTTGTCACACATGGATCTCTTTGGTCCTACAAGTATAATGAGCATTGGAAGGAAATCATACTGCCTTGTGATTGTAGATGACTTCACTACATACATATGGGTTTTCTTGTTAAGAACTAAGAATGAAACTGCTGAAATTTTAAAATCTTTTATTCTTAATATTAAGAACTAGATAGATCATAAGGTAAAAATATTAAGAAGTGACCAAGGGACTGAATTCAAGAATCAAGTTCTTGACTTGTTTTATGATTCTAAGGGGATCACCAGAAAATATAGTGCTCCCAGAACTCCTCATAGAATGGTGTTGCTGAGAGGAGAAATAGGACGCTTATTGAGGCTGCTAGGACTATGCTGGTTGATTCAAAGCTGCCTCTAATATTCTGGGCAGAGGCAGTCAGCACTGCATGCTATGTGCAGAATAGAGTTCTTATAGTTAAGCTCCATGGTAAAACTCCTTTTGAACTATGGAACAAGAGACCATGATTCAGTGGTTTTCTTAGGTCCTTTGGTAGCTGGTTACCATACTTAACACAAAGGACAATTTATTAAAATTGCTAAAAACTCAGATGATGCTATCTTTGTTGCATACTCTTCAAGCACGAAAACTTATAGAGAATACAACATTAAGAATCAATAATTTGAGGAGTCATCCAATATTGTTGTTAATGAGCACACTCCTTGTGTTAAAGGGAATGGTCCTGAATATACCTTCAACTTAGAATTGTTTCCCAACTATTCTAAACCTTCTTGTGAGATTATTTCAGCAGAAATAGGTGGACAAACAGATTCCTATATAGATCAAATGTTTGAGTTGCCAATGCCTCTTCCAAGATCTCCAAGAAGACATGAAGATCAAACTCCTATAGCTGGTAATCTTAAGAGTCTCACCATCTCTAGAACCAATGGAGCATCAATAAGTTATCAACCACATGAACCCCAATCTTCACCAACAGACAACTTTAGAAATCAACACCAAGCTGGTGAAGACAGTGACTTAGTCGAACGAGAAACTGTTGATCCTGCTTCACAACAACTCATAACTGATGCTGTAACACGTCCATTGAATCATTCCTCAGTGAATGAATGTGAGACAGTAGCTGGTGGTGATGTTTACAATCCTGAGCAAAACATCTCTAACCTGGATCTATCTCTATAACTAGATGTGATTCCGAGGCTCAGGATCCACAACATCCATCCAGCTGAGAACATCATTAGGAATGTCACAGAGGGAGTAAAAACAAGGAGTCAAACCTATCAAGGAAATGTATGCTTGTATTCATGCTTTCTCTTCCAATTTGAGCCTAAGAAAGTGGAAGAAGCCTTAAAGGACAATAATTGGGTTTAGGCAATGCAAGAGGAGTTGCTTCAATTCGAAAGGCAAAAGGTATGGAACTTATGTCGTTTACCAAAAGTCCAAGTCCCTATAGGTACCAAATGGGTGTTCTGGAATAAGAAGGATGACAGAGGTTTGGTCATCAAGAACAAGGCTAGACTTGTTGTTCAAGGATAGACACAAGAGGAAGGAATTGACTACACAGATGTTTTTGCACCTGTTGCAAGACTTGAGGTTGTTTAGATTTTCCTCGCTTTTGCAGCATCCAAGAACTTCACTGTCTACCAACTTGATGTGAAATGTGCATTCATGTATAGGGATATAGATAGGGAAGTCTACGTGTGCCAGCCACCTGGATTTGAGGATCCACATCATCCTAACTATGTGTGCAAACTGGACAAGGCACCCTATGGCCTACACTAAACATCTAGGCTGTGGTATGAGACTTTATCTCAATTCCTATTGAAGAATGGCTACACCAGAGGTACCATAGACAAGACATTGTTCATAAAGAGATCAGGAAAGGACATGTTGCTCGTACAAGTCTATGTGGATGATATCATATTTGGTTCTTCAAATGACCAAATATGTAAGGACTCTGAGAGCATTGTGAGGAAGAAGTATGAGATGAGTTCTATAGGCAAGACATACTTCTTCCTTGGAATTCAAGTTAAGCAGATGAAGGAAGGATTCTTCATGAGTCAATCTAAGTATGTCAAGGACATTTTAGAAAGATTTCATATGAAGGATTGTAAGCCAGCCAAGACACCTATTGCCAGAAACCAGAATCTATGCCCTGACTCTGAGGGGGGAGGATACTGATCAACATCAGTACCGGGCAATGATTGGGTCTCTGATTATCTAACCGCAAGCAGACGTGATATCATGTTTGAAACTTGCATTTGTGCAAGATATCAGGCCGCTCTTAAGGTGTCTTACCTGTTTGCTGTCAAAAGAATTCTTAGATACCTCAAGGGAGCTCCTAAACTAGGACTCTGGTATCCTAAGAACACGGACTTCAACCTCTATGGTTATACTGACAGTGACTATGGTGGTCGTAACATCAACAAGAAATCAACATCAGGAGGATGTCAATTTCTTGGAGAAAGGATTATTTCATAGCAATGCAAGAAATAATCATGTGTCTCTACATCAACTACTTAAGCTGAATACATTGTTGCTGACAGCTGCTGTGCTCAACTGCTACGGATTCAGAATCAGATATTAGACTACGGATTCAACTTCATGGAAACTACTATCCACATAGACAACAAAAAGTGCCATTTCAATCACAGAAAATCCAGTGAAGCACTCAAAGACCAAGCATATTGACATCAGGTATCACATCATCTGAGATATTCATAGGAAGCATCTCATAAAATTAGTTAAGGTTGATTCAAATGAACAATCTGACTTGTTCACAAAGGCATTTGATGAACAAATATTTAAATACTTAATTACATCGATTTGGATGATAAACCTTGACTAGATTTATTTTGAAAACCTTTTTAAATATGCTATGGCCTTTTCGTCTAAAATTAGGCCCTGTTACGGAAATTTTCTTCAAAACTGTTTAAGTAAGAATTCTTCCGAAGAGAAATTTACATACGGAAGAAGATTTTCTCAGTCTTTTGAAGGTAAATTGCTCTAAGTGTTTCTTCTTCCGCAGAAGATTTTAAGCCTCGGAAGAATTTTTGATCAAGTATCAAAAACAACTACTGAAGCTTGTTAACTTCTTCCTCTTGAACAACAATCTTACTCACGGAAGCAAATTTGACTTCGGAAGTAAAATTTGCTTCGGAAGAATCACTTAAAGGGAACATAAGTGTTATCCTTCGGAAGACATTTAACCTTGGGAAGAAAGTTACCTGTAACAAATATCTTGTGGGCCCCATTATGTAAAAAGGTAAAAGATTTGTCAGTAAAAGAGGATGTCGTTGAATTTTTTAAATGGATTTTTCTTTCCGCCTAATCTTATCAAAACCTAAACCATCTTGTCAACATCCTTACCCCTTATCTGATAAGATTTTACCTCCATTTACACATAACCTCCGACCATCTCTCTCCTACTTACCGTTACAGAATTTCCAAGCAATAATTTACAGAGCAAACTCCTAAATTTCCCCAATTTCATTCATCTTCTTCACAATTCCTCTAAGCATCTAGAAACTATGTAACCATGGCCCTTAATCCTCAACACAACCATCCAGTTCCTTAACCAATCAACATACTTTACCGCCCTCACCGTGAACCCCCTTGTTTACTCCAACCATATGGCTGACTTCTGGTCACATGCCAGAAGTGAAACCCATTATAATCAGAGGGTTATACGGTTGATGATATGCGGTCAGGAACTGATCATCTATGAGACCACCATCCGAGAGCATCTGGAGCTCCATGATGCTGGTGCCCCTATTGACTTCCCCCACTCGGATTTGGTAGACTCCTATCTCAAAATGGGCTATGGAGGTGATGTGTACAGGTCTACCATTTATAAGTACAATTTTTCTTATAACTTGAAGTTCCTGCTACACATTGTTCTTCATAGCCTATCTAACAAATCCTGGGGATGGGATCAAATCCCACACGACTTGGTGTGCCTGGTCCACGGAATGGTGAGTAACCTTCGGTTCAATTACTCACAGTTTGTGCTGCTGAACTTGATCAACAACATCAACCAGGATTCCTTCTATACGTATCCTAGGTACATATAGCATATTATAAACTATGAACTGGACTAGGACAAGGTTCATATGCTCACACTCTTTAAGTTCCTCAAATGAAACCTACAGTCTTTAAAACTTTGAAGAAGGTTTCAACTCATTTCACTGGAAGATTCACTGATCTTCTTCCTTGTATTTTTGAGCCAATGGCTCATGGTGACATCTCTACAGGACCAGCAGGTGATGAACCCCCACCAGATTCACCCATTGATTGATCAAGCCTCCTCTATTCAATCCAAAAAGACTAGAATGGAAACATGGGCTTGCACTCAATCAGAGGTCCTACCATCCTCCATATTAGACCTCAATGTCATGGTTGAGTCTCCACATATCAACTAGATGAGCCCACAACCCTAGCCTCAAGCCCTCAGGATGAGTCTCAATACTCTCCTGAGCAGTTAAAAAGGGACAGCGACATCATGGAATCCATTGCTTATGCGAGGGAATCCTTAGGTGCTAACGAAGGTCCTGGGTCAATAGATATACAAGCTACATCCTTTCTTGACCTTCTTACCCGTCCTGATGAGGATATCATACTCTATATGGGCAGTGAAGTTAATCCATCTCACTACTCTTAAAATCAACAGAGCCCTTTAGAGTCTCTGATACTCATCCCCTATCTGGAGCCAGTACTGAGGTGAGTCCCACAGACGTGGAGGGAACTCATGTGGATAAAGATGCCACTACTGAAAGTGCTTCATTAGCCTCTCAGGGTAGTGGTAACATAACTTGGCCTTTATCCATGAAAACTTTGCATCTTAGTGTTTCCCAATAGGACATTGACTTGCAGAGGAACCCTGGGTGCCAAGAAACCACATCAGGTGGTGCGAAATAACATACTAGGTAGGTTATCCTATCTCCCCATGATTCCTCATAGGAGGATGAGGGTAGTCTGGAACACACTATTGAGTATCTACTCTCCAAAGTCTCAAACCTTGAATCCAAGGTTAAGATTTTGAAAAGTAGATCTGCCACTCAACAACTTGAGATTAACACTCTCAAGGCCTAACTAGTTGAGACACAGATAGAGAGATCTGTTAGGAATGTACACACTCTGGTCTCCACAAGCTCTTCTTCAAGCTCATCTGACTCTCAAGATGATGCTACCAAAAAGGGGGAGAGTTTACAGGGACAAAGAAATGATGAGGAGACTTCTGCTCACTCTTTGGAGAAGTTGTCAACTCAGGAGGATATGTCTGTTCACTCTTTGCAATAGACATCAACTCCCATAGAGCCAATCATTACCACTACCTCTCCCTTATGAGTCACTTCTTCACACCCACATATCAAAGCACCCATATTTCCCCCACCTTCCTCAATTCAAATGGACTCCAGGATTCTCATCAACTTCCTAAATTTCTTGAACCAATTTCCATGAAATCCTTATTTGAATATCCCCTACCAGATGTCACTCTAACCTACTTTGGAGCTGATGAGCTTCAAAGGCTAACAACACCTCCTACACCAAGGTCGCCCAACACACCTAATCACATAACCACTATTATTTTAGCCAAAAAGAGCAATGAGGTGATTTTCGCTAAAACAGACCGAGAGAAACTAGGGTTTTCTATTTTCGCATATATGAGTTTTAAAACCCCACATATGCTGTATATACCACCTAGTTTTGCTAGGAGCGAAACTATAGTTTCGCCAGGAGCAAAACTATAGTTTCGCTCGGGTAAACAAATTGCTCCTGAACGAGTGTGACTGCTGGTGTTTGCCCATACGGTCGCCCTTTTTTGTGTGTATATATATATTATGAAAAAGCAGACGTTTGTAAAGGATAAATTCCTTACCCCACAGTTCCAACTTAAAAACAAAAAAACAAACCGATAACTAAATGATTATATTATGAACAATTAGAATAAAATAAAATAGAATTAAAGATAAAATAAAATGCAATAAAATATAGAAAGAATATAGTTTGCATGTTTTTCTTGAAGTTTTTCTGAGAATCGACTCTTGGCGAGATAGTTGATATGTTTGTCCTCTTAAACCCATGCCTTATTCCTTTTAGCGAATGACCTGTAATTGATTTTATCATGTTTTAGATTTAATTAAAGAATCTCAGATAACTTGGTTCCCCGCAGACATCTTGCAAAGAACTTATCCTGTCATCAAGGTTTATTGAGTGTAATCATTGATTTTGCTTGAGTAGTTCATAATTGACACAAATACATGCATATGATAGCATGATCTTTCTACGAGACACAATAATATGCAGACACAATGATGATATCTCCAGGTCTGTACTTCCATATAACAGAGGAGACATACATCTTATTCCAAAAGATGAGAGCTTCATGGCAATGCTTCCCCATAGAAGAGAAGATCATCTTAGCGTGTTGATGAGAGCTTCAGGTCAATGGTTTCGCATAGCAGAGAAGATCATCACTCCAGGTCAATGTTCACGTATAGCAGAAGAGATTAACACGCATTTTATTATACATAATATGCAAATTGGGCTAAGAGATATTAGATCCAACACGGAATTAGAACAGAAACAAACAAACAAACAAAACAAACAAACAAACCCAGTATATCCCACTTAAGAGCAGGGTCTGGGGAGGGTAGGTGTAGGCGAGTCTTTCCTCTATCTTGTTAGGTAGAGAGACCGCTTCTAAAGAGACCCCCGACTCGATACCAAAAGCCATACTGATAGCAAGACATCATACAATAAATCATACAACACATAGCATACAGTATATAAAAATCATACAACACATCGCATACATATATCATGGGAGCAGGTAGAATCACCGTTAAAGGGCAGATATGGACTACTTAGACATCAGGCCCCGCAACCAGACTTCAAATACCCTTCCTACCTATAGGTCGAACTAGAAGTCCTTAATTTTAATTCTACGCCTCC
>BJCO01673753.1:0-11786 GCA_018326465.1 Flaveria floridana | reverse complement strand
CATAATTTATTTAACGATGTCGGTGGTGGTGTTTGTATACGTTTCGAGTACTAACGAGTATGTGACAATGGTGACAACAGTGGTTCGATTAGTGTTTACCTAAAATTACGGGGTGTCATAAATATTGAGTACATCTCAATGTCCAAGCTCAAAGGATGAGAAAGATTGAATGAAGGACATCCCATATGCATCTGCTATAGGATCCATCATGTATGCGATGATATGCACTAGACCGGACGTGTCATGCGCGTTAAGCATGACAAGTAGATATCAGCAGAATCCAGGTAATAGCCGTTGGATGGCTGTTAAAAGTACATTGAAATACCTTTGGAGGACTAAGGATATGTTTCTAATATACGGATCTGATGAAGAGGAGCTCGTTGTAAAGGGTTACACGGATGCGAGTTTCCAAACTGATCGAGATGATTCTCGATCATAGTCGGGGTATGTCTTCATTATGAATGGAGGAGCAGTGTCCTGGGAGAGTTCAAAACAAGACGTGGTAGAATTATCGACTACAGAATCCGAATACATAGCCGCCTCATTAGCAGCTCAGGAAGCTACATGGATAAAGAAATTTATCACCGATCTAGGGGTGGTCTCTACCATTCAAGACCCCCTTGAAATCTTTTGTGATAATAAGGGTGCGATTGCACAAATCAATGAACCCCGTGCATATCAAAAGACTAGACATATTAAGTGGAGATTCAACTACATAATGGATGAAGTTGAAAAGGGAAAAATATGTATTCGTAAAGTTCACACCGATCAAAACATTATGGATCCACTCACGAAGCTCCTTGAAAGGGCAAAGCATGAAGGTCATACTTGTGCCTTAGGACTTCGATATTCTAGTGATTGGAATTGACCTGTTTAGTGTTTAAAGTTTGGAAAAATGTAATATTAGCTCTTTCCTATATATTTGTGATATTTTGAGTTATAATCATATTAGCATGTATACATCCATGAATATGTTTATTATTCTAAATGTCCGTAGTCGATCATATTTATGGGAACAAATATGAAGGTAAGACTATTATGAACATGGATTGGTGGATATTCATAAGGCATGAATATAGAGCAATTGGTTGCTACCAAGGTTCATAGATATTCGTGGAATACGAATATTAGACTGACCCGCGTCTCAAATTTTACTACGTGGAATCTTCTAGATTGATCATAAGTAAATTTGAGTAAAGGCGAATATCATTTGGTATCCTCAGACCTGAGATACATATTGGGTTTTGATATTCACCATAGTGTTATACATTGAGCTAGTTCTTCACTACTCTGAAATAATGGGCAGTACATAAGGCTATGTTCAGGTGTGACATGAGGTGATTGTGAGAAACGTATGTAATCAAGATGGAATTTGTTCCTCTTATTCGTTGAGAGCATGATGTCTAAGGCCTGAATAAGTTAAATCAACAAGGAAAGATCATTCTGTGTCCTTAGATTTAACATGACATCTGTAACAAAATGAAAAATGATTGATTAACCAAAAACATTTCAAGTTGTATACTTGAAGGGAATGTTGTTATTGAATGGCTTTTAGTCATGCGTATTAAGGGTAGTAAACTGTTGTTAGGCTGTATTTACTGCTTGCATCAATCTTCTATGAATCTTGTGCAAGTGGGAGATTGTTGGATTCTTTATGCCCAAGACATATAGAACATTGATGTGGTTAGTACGTCATGATCCAAGCCGGGTCGTACCCAATAACAAATATTTAATTGATGATATGATCATGCAATTGAATAATGACACCAATTTAGAAAATGGGTTTTCTAAACAAGTTGCATATGAGATTGAACAACTTATAGGGATATTTTGTTCAAGAGTATTATTTTTAATGTTATTTAAATTAGTTATGTAACATCATAAAGTGTGTATGAGTTATAAAATTAAAAAGGGGTTAACTTTATAACTTAACAAGATGGGTAGTTAAATAAAAAAAAGACAAGAAAATTTTAAGGGGGAAAACCCCCTTGCTTCTATTTTTGGCCGCCCCTTTTCAAAAGGGTGGTTTTTCATTTGTCTTGGCACTTGCAATCTTGGAATAGACACACTCTCTATTCTCTCTCTCGCTGATACATGCAAACCATCACCAAGAACATTTTCTCTCTACATTCTTGAAGAAAATACAAGCTGGAAATCGGATTTCCAGCTCTTGTTGGTCACATCTTGGTGTCAAAATCCTAGCAAAAGGGTGCTTGCTTGAGGCTTGTGGGTATGGAAGCTTGAGGACACCTCTTCTTGGTGTTTTGGTCGTTCAAGAGCAGCTCCATCTTCATCCAAAATTGTTTTTCTGCAGCTCTACAAAGGTTGTATCTTTTGTTTTGTTTTGGTTGTTTTATTCTTCTTGATGGCTTGTTCAAACACATATAAGTGATCCTATGTTCTTGGGTTTGTTGAGACAAAGTTATGACCTTTAATTTTCAGATTATAAATCATGAAATTAAGCCCTTATTCCACTGCGTTTTTATTGTTTAAATGGTTAAACAACTATGTATATGGTCCAACAAACCCGACAAGAAGAGACTCTAGAAGCATGTGCCTACTCTCTCACCAGTTCAAGAAACTCATGAACAAGAGGATGTGGTACCACAAGATCCTCAGGTAGACAAAGAGAAGGATAGAATAAACATGTTAAACTACTTGAGTGCTACAGGCCTCTATCATGTTGATACACTTCTTCCCTTACCCTTTGACTACATTGAGTTTGAGTACCTCAAACAACTTGATCTTGATATAGCCAAAGAAAGAAAGATCACCAACAGAAAGTTAAGGGAAGAGGCTGTAAAGTCAAGAGCCATCATCTATAAAAACTTGAAGTCTGCTGATAGGCAGAAGATGATGAGCTTTTTGAAGTTGTACGGATTCTCCAGAAGAAGACTTGATCCCATGTCTCTGTCCACCATGGATGAGCACATCAGGGTAATCAAGCAGAAGATTCAAAGAGGTGAACTTATTGACTTACACTCCCCACCAAGTCAGGTCCCTCAGGAAGTGGAGATTATGGTTGAAACATTTAAGACAACACAACCTGAATCTCTTGTTGAACCTCAGCAAGCTTCCACTTCGGATCCACAGCAGGGATCTGTCCTCTCTCAATCTGAACCTGTGAGAGAGGAAGACCCAACTGAGAAAGACAAACAAGATCAATCAGGTGCTGCAGGCCAGTCTTCTCAATTAAAAAATTCAAAGAGGAGAAAAAGGATGGTTTCCTAACCAAAGTCAAAGAAAAAAAAGAAAGAAACATCCAACTCCAGACCTCAGGATGAGTCAGAACATCTTGAGGATGTGCAACAAAAGGATGCTCCACTAACTCCAATTCAAGTAGCTCGTCTGGCATCAGGAAGACCCATCTTGTCTTGGACATATACTACAAATCCAGAAATATGGCATGTCATAAGAGATCAAGGTGTTGAACATGTCTACACATGGCATGATATGTTCAATCTACCTCTGCATGATCTCTTTGACATGAGAAGACACTGTGAGATTCTGAGTGATCATGATCATCTTATGAAGAAAGGGATGGTCATCATCATAATGAGGCCTGTCAACATCTAAAGTCTTCAAGTGTTTTGGTAGTATTAGCCTAGGGGGAGTTTGTAAGATTATTTGTAAGGCTGATGCAACCCAAACACCCAAAGTCTCTCCTGCATGCATGCACAAGTGTACTGAAGTAGAATGCTTTGGAAGTTTCACACTGCCTTAGAAATTTCTCTAAGTGTGAAATCTTACAAAGCTAAGACCACCGAAACAAAAAGATAAAGTCTTCCGAAGCTTCGAAGACAAAGTCTTCCGAAGCCAACTATTGAAGATATATTTCTTCCGAAGACTTTTTAATTACATGCTTTATCTGATATACCTTTTACCTAAAAGCTGGACCCCTTTCCACTGCAACTCTGATAAGACACCAACTTTACATGAATTGGTGAAAAGGTCCATGCTTTTGGTAAACTGTGCATTGAGGTCTTGAGTCTGTAACTTTCCATATTATGTACTTTATACTTTTTGTAATATATTAGGATGTGAGCTATGGCATGTCATAGTCACTAGTCAAAAGGCAATCTGCCTTTTGACTCTACATTGATTTTGTTATCTAGATCATGTATCCAGCTCGCCTTCAAAGTATGGCCAGCTATAGGTTGTAGTATAAGTATTCCTGGTCCTTGTAACTTATCATGGAGAACTTTGTAAGCCACTTATATGGAACTAGAGAGCAATATACATCAACCTTGAAAACCAACTAATTGTGTTGTTCTTAATCTGTCTCATATACACTTGTGTTTCTTAGTTCTCAAAACTGATTTTCCCAGTTCCCTATTTGAATTGTTAAGTGTTGTTTCATACTCTCCTCTTTGTGTTGTTGTGTTGTAAGTGCATACCCTTCATCGGTCCTGTAATTTTTTATTGCATTTCGTGATTAATATTTTGAGAATGTAACTACTCCTGGCCTGAAAGTTATTGATGGAACTCAAAGGTCTAAAACAATTTTGATTTGGTTCTATAATGCTGATACATTTGAGTTGAAGCTAGTTTGAGATCTAGATGATTGGAATCGTGACATGATTTCATTGTTTGGTGTATTCGAATTAAAACTCTTACATCTGAATTACATCTCATTTTTGTCGATTAATAAGTTTGATAGAGTAGTACCAGAAGTTACTGAGAATGACTAAAAGTATTTCTTGTCAATTATCAAAGTTATGAATACAGCAATGGAGAGATTGTAATTGAGAAAAGCTTTAGCTTATGCAAATATAGTGAAGAACGATATCAAGTCAATTATCAAACTCTCCTCTTTATGTTGTTGTGTTGTAAGTGCATACCCTTCACCGGTCCTATAATTTTTTATTGCATTTAGTGATTAATATTTCGAGAATGTAACTACTCCTGGCCTGAAAGTTATTGATGGAACTCAAAAGTCTAAAACAATTTTGATTTGGTTCTATAATGTTGATACATTTCAGTTGAAGCAAGTTTGAGATCTAGATGATTTGAATCATGACATGATTTCATTGTTTGGTGTATTCGAATTAAAACTCTTACATCTGAATTACATCTTATTTTTATCGATTAATAAGTTTGATAGAGTAGTACCAGAAGTTACTGAGAATGACTAAAAGTATTTCTTGTCAATTATCAAAGTTATGAATACAGCAATGGAGAGATTGTAATTGGGAAAAGCTTTAGCTTATGCAAATATAGTGAAGAACGATATCAAGTCAATTATCAAACTCTCCTCTTTATGTTGTTGTGTTGTAAGTGCATACCCTTCACCGGTCCTATAATTTTTTATTGCATTTAGTGATTAATATTTCGAGAATGTAACTACTCCTGGCCTGAAAGTTATTGCTGGAACTCAAAAGTCTAAAACAATTTTGATTTGGTTCTATAATGTTGATACATTTCAGTTGAAGCAAGTTTGAGATCTAGATGATTTGAATCATGACATGATTTCATTGTTTGGTGTATTCGAATTAAAACTCTTACATCTGAATTACATCTCATTTTTTTCAATTAAGAAGTTTGATAGAGTAGTACCAGAAGTTACTGAGAATGACTAAAAGTATTTCTTGTCAATTATCAAAGTTATGAATACAACAATGGAGAGATTATAATTGAAAAAAGCTTTAGCTTATGCAAATATAGTGAAGAACGATATCAAATCAATAGAATTCATGAGAATCTCAAGTAAAGGGGTGCTGGAGATTCATTCCAAAGAGTATTCAAAACCACTTGAATTGTATGCTAACATAGATATCGCAGGTTTGTCAAAACAAACTTTGGAGGTGATGAAATAAATGGAGATCAAAGCAAATGAATCAAAACCTGAACAAGGAATTTTAGCAAGCAAGTTTAAGTATGCAATTGCTAAAGCCTTGAAAGAACAAGAGATGTACAAGGAGAAACCAATGTTCAAGATCAAAGAAGAACCAGAAGATTTCATTGATGAATGAAGTGAAAATAGAGAGGACAAAAGATTGAAGAATTTTGAAGACAAAAGACAGAAGAAAAAAGATAGAAGATTGACGATTTTGAAGACTGAAGACAATGTCATTCTTAGTGGGAGTATTGTCAAAGCCCCTTGAAGATTAACATTTAGTCTTTATTAGTCTTTTGTATAGTTTTGACATAATTTAGGGATTGTTTGTGTAAATAGATGTTCCTTATGTTTTCTTTATAATATAAATAGCATAGTATGTATTGTTTAGGTAGACAAGAGTCGTAAGTATCAGTTGAATGACTTGTAACTGTTTTCTACACTTGTATTGTCTACGCTTACTATCAATAAAAAGCTATGAATTTTTCTGATATGTTTGCATTGATTTGATTACTTGTGTTTGTTTTGATTGAATTGCATCATAATATCATCACATATAAATCCATTTTGATCCTACCGAATATGGAAAAGGCTCTCACTTCTACAAGTGATTACATTATTAATACCTCAACCATGGCAACCCGGCCCATTAACACTTCAGGTGAAGCTATCATGGTGAAGGGGAAATCCAGCAGCTAGGAACTCCATGCTGGTGATAAGAAAGAAGACTTTGATCCTGTTCTCTCATCTCCCCTTGATTCTTGTGAAGAAGATTAGGGCAATCTGCAAATATAGGTGCACAAATTGACAAAAAATGCTCCTATTTAGTTTCAAATGTAAGTCACCTGTAAGCTCAGGTGGCTACCTTACAAAGAAGGGTCAATGACTAGTAACGTGAGATCGCTGATCTCAAGGGCAAGCTAGTTGAGAGACCTCTAAGGAGAACTCAATCAGGGCCACAAGAACCTATGGATGTGGTGGACCTAACCTTTAGCTCCCCTGTGCAAAAGGGTGATGCTACCAAAAAGAGGGGAGAAAGTCCTACCTGCAATCACCAAACATGGGAGTTCCTTCTATAGTATGGACATAAAGGATTCACCACCCTTACTTGAACTTGTCCATACTCAACAATCTCCTCAGGTCCACATTGATGTGGACTCACTCATTCAAAGCTTGTTTGAGGAGGTTATTCCAAGGGCTATGTCTACCCCATCCACTCTTACTGAAAATAAAATAATAGGATGGAGGTATGATGCTCATAGAAGAGCCCTGCTTCTTAGACATTTGGGGAAACAAGAAGTCTTTAATTTTCAGACCCTGAAGTACTATGAGAGTCTTCCTCTAGTTCACATGCCACTTGCCAACCCAAGTCAAAACATGCAAGCTGACAGACTAGCTTAAGGGATTCAAGATAGGGAGGTTGAAGAGTTCAGACTATGAACTTTCTTACATAGACAGAGGTTAGCAAGTAATGTTATTGCTCAATTACATGTTGAGGTGGACCCTAAGATTAGCTTCGAAGAGGAAACATTGGCCGAAGGCCGAGTAGTAGAGCTTGTGAAACTTGAGACATGAACTGCTTCAACACCCATTACCCTTAGTGAGGAACCAGCTAGTGAAGGTGTCTCACAACCTCTCTTTGGCCATATCTCAAGTGAAACACCAAGCAATAAAGGCCAAAGCTCTCTCCGTCCTAAGTCACCTAAGCCTGTGAGTGACAAAAGAAAAAGGAAATTGATTCCTGAGGAGATTGAGGAGGAGGAAAGAGAGAGGAAGAGGAAGCTAAGGGGAGAGAGTTCAAGTGAGACCACAAGCTTCTTGGAAGTTGTAATCAAGGCTACCCCAGGCCAAACACTGAAGATGATGAGTTAAAGGCAGCCATATCGAACTATTTGGGGACAAGGAATTACAATATAGATGAACTCATCTCTCTTCCCTTAGAAGAGTTAAAGTAACTTGCTGACACTGAGTTGTCAAAGGAGAGAAAGGAGGTTGAGGATGCAAAATTGCTCCTCAAGGTCAAAGAAGATAGGATAAGAAAGAGGCTTTACAAATCTCCTGCTTTTTCCCCAGTTCAAGGAAGCTCTAGGAAGAGGCTGTGACTACTAAGCAACAACCTCAAGTAGGTAGGGAACAAGATAGACATAATATGATAACCTACCTGAGTGCCACAGGTCTCTATCAGGAAGCAGCAATTCTTCCCTTATCCTATGAGTAACAAGTGCTAAAAGAGCAAAAAGCTACTAAAAGGAAGATGAGGGAAGAGGCTGTGAAGTCAAGAGCCACCATCAGAGCAAATCTGTAGATGTCTACTAATATGCAAAAGATGGTGAGCTTCTTGAAGATGTATGGGTTCTCTGGAAGGAACCTTGATCTAGTGTCTCTATCCACCATGGATGAGCACATTAGAGTGATAAAGTAGAAGATCAAAAGGGTGAGCTGGATGACTTGCATTTTCCACCAAATCAGGCTGCACCTGAATCTGAGGTCAAGGTTGAACCCCAAGAGACAACATAATCTGGACCTAGTGTTGTATCATAGCCAGTTTCATCTTCTAAACCACATTAGGGTCCTGATCCTTCTCCTTCTGAACCTGTAAAGGATAAGAACCCAACTGGGAAGCAAAAACAAGAACACTCTGGTACTATAGGCCAATCTCCTCAGTTAAAGTACAGAAAGATAAAAAGGATTGTTCATAAGAGGGGACAGGAAAAAGAAAATGAATTACAAGGCATCCACCTCTGTATCTCAAGATAGGTCAGAACATCCCGAGGTTGCTAAAGAAGAGGATACTCAGCAAAGTTCACTCATTGTAGAGCCTCTTGTTTTGCTTCTAAGAGACCCATCTTATCCTCGATGATTGTTACTAATCTAGATATCTACTTTTGAGAGTCTGAGGGATCCTAACCAAATGATGAAGAAAGGAATGGTCTTGATACTGATGAGTACTATCAACAGATGAAGATCAAGACTCAAAGATCTCTTCAATTTTGGTAGCATCATCCTAGGGGGAGTTTGTTAGGAATACACTTAGAGGCTGATGCAACAATAAAACAACCAAAGCTATCAACATGCATACATGAAGTACAAGGAAGTTAGTTCGAAAGTTTTGATACAACTTGGTGAATTTTTCTAAGTGTCAAATCTTTCGACACCAACATACCATATCTTCCAAAGGCAAAGATGAAGTCTTCTGAAGCTTCAAAGAGAGCCAAAGACTGATTTGTTCCCAAAACAAAGAAGACATGCTTTTTCTGAATCACCTTTTGACAAAATTAGAATCACTTTTCATTGGTATCTCTGAAGACTCATTAACTTCAATAAGCTGGTGAAAAGTCCATACATATGTCAAACTGTAGAGTAAGGTCTTTTTTTCTGTAAAAATCTACTTTTTTACTTTTATCCTTTTTCCAATATGTTAGAATGTGAGCTATGGCATGTCTGAGTCACAAGTCAAAAGGCAATTTGATTTTTAACTCTACATTGATCTTGTTGTCTAGATTAGTGTTTCCACCTAGCCTTTAAAATATGTTTGGTTGTATGATGTAGTATAAAGTATCTCAAGTACTTGTCTTTTGGATTGTGCTTTGTAACACTTGTAAAAGAACTTAAGAGCAATATACATCATTCTTGAAAACCATATAATCTTCTTCTTGTTCATGTTTTGTCTCATTACTTGTGTTCTTAGTATCATCATAAGCCGATTCCCCATTTAACTTCTTAAGTATTCTAAATCTCTACTCATTATGAATCTGTTGCATTGACCCCCTTCACCGGTCCCATAATTAAAGACACACACCTTTTGTAAAACAATTTTGAAATTAATTTAAGAAAATCTACTTAAGGTTAATCATCCCAGTAGTTAATACAAGATATTTATATCTCTGTTGATCAAATGCTTTTGTGACCATACTAGGATATTGTTCATTTTAATTAACTTTGATCAGTTGAATTTTCTATGACTGCTGCATTGGATTCTCTATGATTGAATGATAGAGAATTACTTTTGATCAAATGATACATGAAATTTATGTGCTTTGTCTTTGACTGCTGCATTGGATTCTCTATGATCGAGATATCACTATTGTTTTCTATGTGGATAGGAGTCTTCATGAAGTTGAATCCATAATCTTGCACCTGCATCTGAATCCAAAGAACTTGAGCACAGCAGCCTGCAGTAGCAATGTATTCAGGTTCAGTAGTTTATGCAAATACACAAGATTACTTCTAGAATTACCGTGAGACTATGCTTTCACCAAGAAACTAACATCCCCCTGATGTAGACTAGCCAGTCATATTACAGCCACCATAGTCACTATCTATATATGCATATAAATTGAAGTTGGAATTCTTTGAATACCAAAGTCCTAGTTTGGGAGCTCTTTTAAGGTATCTAAGAGTCTTCTTGACAACAACTAGGTGTGACTTCTTGGGGTTGGCTTGATATCTTGCACATATGCATGGAGAAACATGATATCAGGTCTGCTAGCTGTAAGGTACATAAGAGACCTAATCATAGCCTTGTGTGATGTTCATCCACACACTTCCCCTCAAGATCAGGTCCTAGGTAGTGGTTTCTGGCTATAGAAGTCATTGCAACAGTACAATCAGTCAGATGCAATCTGGTTAGTATGTCCTATACATTTTTGACTGGTTTATGAAGATGCCATTATCAACTTTGTTCACTTGAATTCCTAGAAAGAAATTGAGTTCCCCCAAGGCAATCATTTCAAACTTATTCTTCATCATCTTCTCAAATTCTTTATAGAGCATTTCATTAGTTGACCGAAAGATAATGTCATAAACATAAACTTGAACTAGCATCAAGTCATTTCCTATCCTTTTGATGAAGAGTGTGTTGTCAATAGTAACTTTTTTGTAACCATTTTAAACTAGGTACCTTGACAGTGTCTCATATCACTTACTTGGTGCTTGATGCAACCCATAGAGAGCTTTATCAAGCTTGCAGACATAATTAGGATGATCTGGGTCTATAAATCCAGGTGGTTGATAGAGATAAACTTCTTCATCAATCACCCCATACAGATTAGCACACTTGACATCAAGTTGGTAGACTGTGAAATCCTTTCATGTAGCAAAAGCAAGGAATATTCTTACAACTTCAAGTCATGCTACAGGAGCAAAAAAACAACTGTGCAGCCAATCCCTTCCTCTTGAGTATACCCTTGGACTACCAGTCTTGCCATGTTCTTGGTGACAAGTCCTACATCATCTTTGTTGTTCCTAAAAACCCATTTGGCTCCTATTGGCATCTTCCCAAGATGAAGAGGACATAGGTTCAAAACAACCTGTTTTTTGAATTGAAGCAGTTGCTCCTACATTTCTTCTATCCAACTTCCATCTCTTAAAGCATTATCTAATTTGTTTGGCTCAATCTGGGATAAGAAGCAAGAGTGTAGGCAGATATTTTGATCATGGGTTTGTCCTCTTGTTTTCAACCCAATTTCAAATCACCAATGATTTCCTAGGTTAGGAATTAT
Organism: Flaveria floridana; assembly: GCA_018326465.1. Taxonomy (NCBI): domain Eukaryota; kingdom Viridiplantae; phylum Streptophyta; class Magnoliopsida; order Asterales; family Asteraceae; genus Flaveria; species Flaveria floridana. Next base: position 449 of record BJCO01673753.1, on the reverse strand, counting down.
AGCAAGTTGACTTGATACATTCAAATTTGAGAAATTTAGATATGGTGATTGAGTATTACCTACCACATCAGCACACCGATCAAGTATGAGTTGATTTGTAGAGTAACATAATTGATGTTGTCTTAAGTGGAGTGGTTGGTAGCATCAAGATATTCTTGATCACTTTAACCATCTCCATTTTCACCTGCATTAGAGATCCTTTCATTTGAGTTTCTGTAACAACCCTAGAAATTTTTTTTAATATTTATTATTAGAAAATTGTATATATATTTTATATGCATATTAAGACAAATAAAATATATATGTGTGCATAAGATATACATGTTTATATGTATATATAGGTATGTTTTCACGTATGCATGTTACATGCATGCATGTATATTACTAGTTTAGATATAAATGAAGGTTTATGTGCCCGAAAATTTTACATACGTGTACATATATACAAA
>BJCO01673746.1:0-14400 GCA_018326465.1 Flaveria floridana | reverse complement strand
AAGATCATGGATGAAGCCCACAAGACTCGATACTCCATTCATCCCGGTGCTACCAAGATGTACGAAGACATGAAGAAAGATTATTGGTGGCCGAGTATGAAACGTGATGTGGTGGAGTATGTGAGTAAGTGCCTTACTTGTCTGCAAGTGAAGGCCGAACACCAGAAGCCGTATGGAAAGATTCAACCTTTGGATATACCGGAATGGAAGTGGGAGCACATCACCATGGATTTTATCACAAAGCTGCCACGTACCCCGAAAGGGTATGATACTATATGGGTGATTGTGGATCGTCTGACGAAGAGCGCTCACTTCCTGCCGATGCGCGAGACATATTCATCCGAAAGGTTGGCCGATCTTTTCATCAAGGAGATTGTGACTCGTCATGGTGTACCGGTTTTTGATGTCATTCTTAACCTTCCTGATATCATCACCTTATAGACCATCTTTAGGGTAGGGTTCTGGTGAATCTTTGGTATAGACAAAACCCCTGTCAGGCCCATCAGTGGTTATACTAATATATGGTACTTTTTTTATACATTTCCAAAGATCAATATCAATGGAATTCAGGTGATGTTTTAACCTAAGTGACCGATTTTTAAAATCTGCTCTGTTTTTAAGCTTAGGAACTCTATTTTCAGAATATTCTAATTTTACCATTTTTATATTTTTATTTTAAGAAGAAGAAATATTTTTGTTGATTTTTATAAGTTTTTGAATTAAAGAAATGAATTAAAAATATTTTTGGATTTTTCAAATTTTTAAGAAAAATTTCGAAGTGTTGAAGTTGATGCGCCTGAACAGTGTTGAAACGCCCTAACATTTGTGGTACTTCTGTATTTGACCTAGAAACGTCTAAGGGATTGCCTTAGAAGAATTCTAAAAAACGCCCAACTAGATGCGCCTGAACAGTAGTGATGCGCCCAAACAGTTGTCAGACGCCTTGGAGTAAAAACGCCCAAACAGTTCTAATGCGCCCAAATAGTTGAAATGCGCCTAGAATTACTTAGTTTCTGAGTAATTCCAAAGTGTCCACATAGTTGAAATATGTCTCAACAGTTCTAAAACGCCTGACCCAAAAACGCCTTAACAGTTGTAAAGCGCCTAAACAGTTGTCAAACGCTTAAACACTTAGGCAATTTTCAGCAGTTTTTCAACCCTAATGCGCCAAATTCAACATGTTCTTATGACCATAACGAACTCAAATCTTCTGAAATTCTTCAAAACTTGATGAATTGATTTGAAATCTTCCAATTCAGTAGATTTTATATCAATTAACAATCCTTTCACTTCAATTTCTTCAATTAAAAACAACAAATCAGTGTTTTACTCGATTTTCAGTTCAAAAATGAAGACAACTTCCGAACACAAATTCGATCAATTCACTGAAATTCGATAAATTAAGCCGCTAATTGTGATTCAATTCATGTTTCTAATGATGAAACATAACTAAAATCAATAATATTTCAATCAAATTGCTTATCAATCACAGATTCAAGTGATTTTTGAGTTTGCAAGTTCGTACAAGCTCAATCACTGAACCAACAGCTCTGATAGCATTTGATAGGATCAAATGTATAGATCTGTGATAATATTAGAAGGCAATTCAATCAAATACAAACACAGTAATCAAATCAATGCACAAAATCAAGAAAAATTCATAGAAGTTTATTGATAATAGCAAAGACAATTATAAGTGTAAGTAGCAGTTTGTTCAAGTCTCTTTCTTACACAAGACTAAGCTATTTATACTACCAATAAACAAAGGAACTACTATTTACAAAACTAGTCCCTATACTATGACAAAAACTTATATAAAAGACAAATAAAGAGAACATGTTAATCGTTAAGAAGTTCCAACAGTGGGCATCTGGGATGATACAGTACTTCCCCAGAATCGAACAAGTCATATCACTCCCAGATGTCAATCTCACTCATCTTTAGAACCTGCAAATCATCAACTACCCAATCCACCCTAGGGGAAGAGATTTCTCTGGGATAGTGGGTAAACGGTGGACTAAATTCAAAGATGATGTTCTGAAAGAAGCTAAACGGAAAGATGAGGAGCACATCAAAAGAAAAGAAAAACAAAGAAGGCCACAAGCCAGCTCCTCATACTCAATGGAGAATGAATTTTTGATAAGGGCTAGACTAGTCAAGAAAAGTTTAGCCCCCACCAAAGCATTCGAAGGAAATCAATACACACATCCCATCACACATTGGGGATATGTGGAAAGATCAAAAGAACTTGTGCTTCAACGAACTAAGGATGGGAAGGCTACCTCAAGAATAAGGATATTTGATCCAATAGAAATCAAGCACCTGCATCCCAGCTATCCAACATACTTATATAACAAGTTCTTCCCAAAGCTGTACAATCATCAGGCACAAAATGATCTTTGTCTCTGTGTGTATTTGATTCAGGTAATAGATAAGCTCAATGCCAATGCAAACAAAAGAAGGAAACTAGAAGCAGGCCAGGTAATGGGTTGTGAATTCCCTTCTATCATTGAGTTAAGGGTTTCTGAAGAAGATGAGCTGGAAGTGGTCAACAACCATAGTGTTCTTGCAACCCTGACCACAGAAGAAGACATTCTGGAAATCAAATTTGACACACTGAATAAGATGAGCAGAATGGAGATCAAATACAAATATGATGATCAAAAGGATATTGTATCATATTTCAATCAGAAGATGATGACAAGGTTGAAGGAACTACAAATCCTAAGGTAGTGATTGATGGAAGCTAAACCTAAGGGGGAGTATCGTTAGATCTAGAAATCTGTATAGGTTTAGTGTCTTAAATCAATCATATTGTAATATCTTCTGTAATCACTCATCATTATGTATACAATGCTTATATAGGTTAACCCATAGAATATGTGTTGATTTGTGTGTATGTTGTAAGGAAAATCATAAGTATCAGCCAATTCCAAAGAACTGATCAAGTGTATGAAACATCTACGGATGAACATTTTGTTCCACCATAGATCCTCTGAAACAAATCAAACACTCCGTGGAACTCCTGTGGAAGCCTTATAAGATCACCCTTGAAGACCATGCATATCCTAAGGCTGACTTGCTGCGGAAGACAAGTGCTCCTACAGAAGAGGAAATCTCTTACGGAAGAACTAAATTCCCGCGGAAGACCAACTTGATGTACACCAAAGCACATCAAGTCAACAGAAGTTAACTCTAAAGTAAAAGTCAACATCTACGGATGGCTTATACTTTAGTCAGAGAATTTCGCCTAAGAATATTCTCTGAATAACAACCTTACCCCGATAAGGAAGTTATAGTTTACAAATTAGTAAACCCTAAACCTATAAATACAAGGCTTAGGTATGCAATTATACAAGCTGATTGCCTACAATCAAACATCAATAAAACCCTACCAGCCGCAATCGTATTCACAACAATACATTCAATAACAGCATTAGAACATTAGCAAAGGCAAATAATTTCATTGATCGTTGTAATCATTCATCAATAGTTAATGAAAAAAATTTGTTAATATTTATATCTGTTCTTCGTTTGATATTAATTGGTTTAAGTATTACTTCTGTTCTTTACTTTATTGAATTGTTTGTTTATTTGTACGTATTTGATTAATCAAGCAACAAACTTTGATAGTTCTGCGATCATTGTTTGTTAATAACTAAATTGATAATACCCTGAATGATCCTTGGATTCACAATGATTTAGTTTGACACATGTCAAGTTGTAATACAATATACTTATTTTATTATTATTCGTGTGAACCAATGGCTCATTTTCATTACATACATGGTTCCCGCTATGTTTGTTGATATTCAGTCGTCACGACCAGGCCTGAACAATATGGTGTGACATTATGGTTTTCAACCTTTGGACCCTTATACAAAAGAAACGTTAGTTAACTAATCAGGGTTGCACATGAGGGTCAAAAACGTCCTCCGACCCTAAAATTCCTCATTACCATGATGGAGTTTTAAAAAATCAGATAAACTAGGTAATGAGGAATTTTAGGTTCAGATGACATTTTTATCTGATTTTTTAAATGTCCCCACATTATGTTGAGAGAGACGTAAAACCATGTCAAATAGCACCAATGTCACACCATCGTTAGCGACCACCAACACCGGAAAAGCTTGTATTAAAAAGAGATAAAAATTTAAAAAAATAAAGCCAAACGGGAAGTAAATGTAAAAATGTTTAAGCATGAACGTGAAATGTAAAATATTAAAAATAATAATTAAGTCGATTTAGACCTGCCAATGAGGATGTTAAATAGAAAAAATTAGGCATAACAACGTTGAACCGCAAATCAAAATTTAGGCTGCAACTTGAAAATTTTGTTAAAGATGAAATATAAGAACTAAAATTGTAAGTGAAAAGTTGTAGGGTTAAATTGTGAAAGATGTAAAAATATTAGGTTTAAAAAAAATTAAATTGTATGACCTTTTATGCACATAATATAACAATAAATGCAACAATAACTTCATAACAATAAATGCAACCATAACTTGATAATTAGTAATATTAAATAAGTCAAACAAAAATTGTTCATGATATCTGTTCATATGACTTGCAATTTCAGATGCAACTTGATGGAAAATAGATCATGAAAAGCAACTACATTTACACATGAAACAATACTGTTAGAAAGTGCGTCATTAAGTGAAGCCAAAACACCATATGGAAGGATTAGACATTACATGATTATTGATACAACAATATATGTCACTTTTCTATATCCTTTATCTATGATTTGTAACAATTGTATTTCATTGTGAAGTAAAAGAAATACCGGTGACAATAAATAGTGTAAACTACATAAACAAAGCATGTGTAGCTGGAATGATAGTAGTGTTAAAATGCATAAAATCCACACACAGCAAAAACTATCAAAATGAATAATCAAATAAAGTATTTCAAAATATGACATTATTTTGTGTAGCTGGAATGATAGTAGTGTTAAAATACATAAAATCCATACACAGCAAAAACTAGCAAAATGAATAATCAAATAAAGTATTTCAAAATATGACATTATTTTATTAGTTATCGTATAAAAAGCTCAACAGTGATCTCAATAACAAAGATTGAAATTTCTAACTTTATAAGCCCCACAAATTAGATTGATAAAAAATTACCATAAACCCGTTTCCAAAAAGGTTATCATAAAGTGTTTCAACTTCTTATTCATCAAGAACTTCCTGAATAAAGTACCGATCCATGGATGGAATAAGTTTGAGAAAAAGATTTTAGGTGGGTAAAGGTACATGTGGGTAAATCACATGGAGAAGAAAGGCTTATGCCTGTGATGGTGATCTTCTAGGGTAAAAGGACATTTTTGCTCATCATGTGCAAACCATGTGACAGTTAATTAAAGTCAAATAGATAGGTGTTATCACAAAGGTTAAAAACTGTAAAAAGTTTTCAAATAAAGGTCAGGGAAAGTGTTTTCTCAATAGGTCTTATTCCATAAATTGTATAAAACATAAAAGTTATAATTTGTAATTTAGTTCGTTTTTTTTTTCATTCTATGGTTGACCCAATAAATGTTTCTTTCTAGTCATTAAAGACTAAAGTGAATGCACTAAACTTAATTGTAATGAAAACTTTTATGAATAAATTAAACTCAATTGAAAAGAAAACTGTTAAGTCTAAACAATGCAAAGAAATTAACAAATCTATATAAGTAAAAATCCACAAATTATTTTCAACAAAAGATTAGAAAACTAATCACTTAATTGTGAACAAAAGCACTCTTGTTTAACTTAACCATCCTCTTGGGCATTAAACCTCTTAGTTACTACGTGAAGCGATGAGGGATTAAAAAGAGTATTTTTATTTGGTAACGTTTAGCGTTGAGGCAATGTAAGGCCCCGATCTCGGATCACTCACAGTTGGTCATTCTAGCATAAAACATTTATAAATGTAACATTTGCAGTGATAATCATATTTATCATTAAATAAACTAATCATAAAAGATCTTTTAATTTTATCTAAACATCAAAGCTATATTCTTGTGAATATTATATCAAAAGTGTGGATGCCAAACTTGAACTATCACAGTAGCTTTTATGTCCATGTCTGCACCTCCTCAACTTGAACCACAACCTACCAACTATTATGCATACAAAGTCTACCACGCCGAGTGAATTCTACTTTTATAATATGATATAGTTTACATACTTTAAATCCGTTGAATCTTTCATACGTGAACACCCGTCAATACATACATATTAACATGTTCATTTCCCAAGCTTTCATCACCATTTCTTTCATTCCTATATCATTATCTTCCATTGTAATCGATCAGTGTCATATGCTACACCCCCAACATTATGCATGAAGCTGGTAACTGTGTCAAGGTCTATAAGTATACCCCCGACATGATGCATAAAGAAGGTCAAAGTATTGAGGGTCAAGTGACAAAGATCCTTTTTCATTCATGGTCAATCACAAGGATTATATGACAGTCGTCACCAAAATAGGAACATTGACTTTGGCTTTGATTTGGATTTTTAGCTTTTGACTTTTATTTTAGTCATATTTGGCTTGGTCTTAATTTATGGTTCTTACTTGTGGGCCCAAATTTTACATATTTGGGCCTATGTCTTCGTGTTGGGCCTAGGGTTTCTATCATTAAGATGACCATTGGGCTTGTAATCGTACGAGGTCCTGTGTATTGAGTCTAATCAAGGTTTTTCTGAAAGCTAACACGAAATTTACATCGAAACCCAACTAATCTTACATCCATGGGCTTTGCCTAAAGCCTAGTAAAAACACTTAATTCAATCTAAAAATTTAAAATTTAATGATTTATATGGCATATAATAGTCCATTGGAATCATACTAACGCATAGAATTCAAAAACGTAAAAATTAGTTGATACGCGGGTCGAGACGAGACGGATTAGAAGAGCCTGCCAAGGGCCCGAAGGCCCTTGCCCTCCCCCTTCATTCGGCCAAAACATAGAACAAGGGGGAATCCCCTTGTTTTTCCCTCACTTTCGCAAACTTCATCCCCAAGTCTTTCTCTAGTGTAAACCCTAACCGCCACAACTCAAATCTACTTCTTCCTCATTCATTCCAATCGAAAATTCTACCCTCTTTGTGCTATCTATCGAATTGGTGATAATCAAGACATCCAAGGCCTCATACTAAACAAGATTCGTTCATCTTCGAACCTACGGTAAGCACAAATCATTTTTATGATGATTTTAACTCTTGTCATACACAAATTTCGATGATTTTCATCATCTATATGAAATCTTCATCTAATACTCTCTCATTCTATGTTTTGGGCATTGAATCGTGAAGATCTAGGTGCTATGATTGTTGAATTCACTACTTGGTAAAAGCCCTAATCCTTGAACTTGTACATTCTTCAAATCCATCAAAATTGGGTTGTAGTCATGGATGACCTGCTCTTAAATGACATCTTGGACATATAAAATGTTTTGAAGTCATTGAAATTGATTCTCGAAAGGTTAAACATGTTGAACGATCAAAACAATGAAATTACCTATTATTGTGGCAAACCGAGTGAATAAACTCAACAAATTGTGTGAGACTGAAAACTTAAAGTAAAGTAAGTGTTTAATAGAAATTTTGGATAATTATAACATGAAATAAAAGTTCTTTCTATACTCAGGTTGATCACGGATAAATATTGAAGCTTGAGACGTAATGGAATAAGACTAATGAATTGGACAGCTTGCTGTCAAAAATATAGGTCATCTTGTACACGTCATAACTTAGTCAAACTACACCCAATTGGGGCAAACTCTGGGTCTAAAATGTATCTATATGAGTCCTATAACTAACCCAAGTTGTCTCGTGTCGTTTCGAAATCGTTTGGCCCTCCAAACATAGCAAACCAAACTGAAGGTCAAAACTGACGAATCTGGGCAGCAGGATAGTCTGTATTCATCGAGTCATAACCTTCACATTTTATCTAATGGAGATGATTTTTTTTTCTGGAATTTAATTAAAAGTATCATCTTTCTAATTATACCTTTTACGTAATGATTCGTTACTGTTTCGATCTCCAAACAGCTTATACAAAACTGGTGCGAATCAAACATATGCGCTGTAATAATTTGACAAACTAAGCAGTAAGTGTTGAAACTAAATAACCTAAAAAAAGTTAAGTTTTACATATAAAAGTGATTATATGTCTTTATAAAAGAGTAAATTAATAGGAGTGGCAATGAAAAACCTTGATTAGTGTTAAGAGCTGGGTTAAAAGGATTACACCCATGTTGGTCATTTTATGCTATGGTAATCCTTTTGTGTATTGTACTTTTAGTGCTTGCTCTTCGAATTATGAGATTTGGAATTTGGGAATTGCTATTCCGAGGTGAGTATCACGACCCCTTTTTAATGTATTTTACTTGGGGGAAAAGCATGCTCATGGTTTTGGACTATGTCATGTTGGTTTTCTTTTGATACATTGTATGTGATTTGGGTCATGGGTTGAGTCTTAATATTCATTCATGAGTGTGTACTTGGACTTGGACTTGGACTTTTTATCGTGACTTAGACGTCATGAAGAGGTATTATTAGTACTAACGGGTTGACACCCCCACCCTTGTTGTCAGTATACTAGTCGAGACTGACTTGGCCTGGGCGAGCCATTGGGTGAATATAATCTGGGTAATTGGACCTGGACTGACTTAGACTTGTGTTGATATCTATGACTGCTATGTACTTCATTCACATACAATTTTCTTTTCATGTTTTGCATGGGAAAACATTTGTACTTTAAACTTGTGAATTCACCAACGTATGTTGACATTTTAGAGCATGTCTTTTCAGGTTATGAGACTTAGTTGCTTAGCTGTGGACGTTAGTCAAGACCGCTCCTTGGGAGTAATAGACACTGCATGAGGCTTTTGGACTTGTTCTAGCCTGTTTGTTTTGTTGAAGCGTAATTATTGTATTTGTACTTAGGATTGTTTGATACTTCTGATGACTTGTTTCCGAATGGAACTTTGGATTATTTATGCATTTATGGTATGATGTTTTGGAATTGACTATACTTGACACGTGTTCCTATGTGTCGGGCGACGTCATGACCCATTTACGGAGAATACCTTTAGTTATTCTCTTAAACCCCTAATGTGTTATGACGATCCCGTCCGTCGCATCTCGTGTTCCCGCTTCTAGCGGGGGTGTGACAGATTAGACACAAGGTGTGTATACTCATGGGCTAGCTAAGTTGCACATCAATTGAGCTAACAGATGGTTGTGCACCTCCATTCATTTTGCTTGCAAAACTATCATTCATTTATTACGTTTCATTTTTCGTTAACTTTATCTTTCACTTTTATTACATAATATTTTACTTAAAATAGAACGTACCATACCAAGTAAAGTTTACCATAGACCTTTATCATTTCAAAAACATATTAGAACACATCAAGTAACATATTACATAATACTTAGTCAATCAAGAACTTCCTAGTCAAACTTAGGTATGCGAAAACTATAGGGCCATGGAAAAAATTTTATCTATGTGAGGGCTCCTGTTACGCGAGAACATTAGAGCATGCGATAACATCATAATATGCGAAAACTTCATACTGCGTGAGCACATCAAATTGGATGAGAACATCCTATAATTAGAGACCCTTGCAGCCCAAGTTATCTAATCTCGCGCGAGAACATCATGATAAGAGAAAACATTAAGATTGTATGTGAAAACATCCTAATTCGGGTTGTTCATTGACTTAATCTCACTTAGTTCATCCATAACCTAACCATTTCAATCAACAACATCATCATAAACATAAACAAGGGTAATGGTAAGCATAACAGACTAACAACTTGTAGAAACATGTAAAAGAATGGGTTAAAACTCACTTTATGAAGATTACAACCCAAAAGCACACTTTCCAAAGAGCTTCTCTATTAAAAATACATAATTATGCATTAATATCATGACTAACCATTCATAATTACATGAACACATTATACAACATCTAATACACATTTTAAACACCACGAATCCTTGCCTCAATCTCTTTAGAATGCAGCAGTTCGATTCTAGAAAAGGTAGGGGTATCCCTTACCTATTTATAGGGTTTCTGATCATCGCAGATGTTCTCGCTTGAAAACCTCAAGTCACACGAGAAATTCCTTCCTCATGAGAACTTTGTGCTTCTTTGATTCCTTGGAAGTTTGGGGTGTTACGAGTAAATAGTAATCTGATTTACATATAAAGTTTAAGGTGTATGCATATTTGACCCATTGCCCATTACCAATTTAGTTCTGAAATATTAAAAGAAAATGGGTTTTGATATTAAATTATAAGTGGCCTTCATGTAAAATGGAAAGGAGACTTGTCCTTTTTTTATGAAATACTACACATGTGGGCATGTGGTCCATGGATGCCTATGCCTCCCTCAAGTACTAGTATATTTCCCTCGTATAGAAGGTTATTATACAGTCTATCAAAACATATGAAGTGTGCTAGGTCATCAGGATATGGCACGTGTTTATTTAGGGGGGTGATTTCTTGTGCACTAGATTACACTTGTAAAGTATATAATTAATTAAGTCATATGAGAATTATGTAATAATAACTCAAATTGTATAGAAACACTTACTTAAGTTGTATTATAGGAGTTATGATTATAATTACACACGTTTGTTTATAATTACGTGCAATACTAATCACTCAACTAATCAATCAAGTCATACTATAATAATTAAAGTTATGTTTATAATTATGCAAGTATGCTTATAATTACCCAAAACAATAATCATTCAAATTATACGCAAAACAAGTAGATGTATTTTATCAAAAAAACACATAGCAAGACTATACTTGTGCTAAAAATAATTTAGTGTTTGATTTTATGATGTATACGTATAATATATGGTAGAGTTATCTTGATTATAATTACATACATTGTATTATAAGGATTATAATTACACACATTTGTATATATGTATAATATATGGTAGGGTTATCTTGAGAACTCTTATTTTTCATGAGAGCTCCACCACCTCACGAAACCAATATTTTTTTCTACATACCTATCATTATTATTAAAATGTAACATCGTTAAATAAAATTATATGTGTTAGTTTACACGTATTTATGTATTTAATATTTATATATGTGTAAGTTTATCTTTTACACATCTAAGCTTACCATTTACATATATGTAAGCTTATCATTTACTCATGTGTAAGTCTTTACCATTTATACATGTGTAAAATTTTAAAATATATGAATATATGTAAATATATGTAAGTCCCTGTCTCGGAGACCTCACGGTTGGACAATCATAGCATTGTTATATAAAACAAAACATATTTCATAAAATGTTGCAGCAGAATTACATTAACCAAAAACCAATCATCACATTAATAATTATGGTTGTTAAGCAATATAACATTGTTTAAGTTACAAAAGCATCATTTAATTGCATTATAAAACAACAATATCCTTAAGCGTGAATGGATGCCAGTCTTGTCCTACCGAGTAACTTCCCCAACATGCCATCCTCAGTAAAATTTACCTGCCAACTGAAAATGCAAAAAAGTCAGTGTTGTTGAGTGAGTTCCAGGTTTAGAAGTATTAAAATACCTTGTATGTTTTATATACGAAAATATATTTCTTGAATAATTTACATTACTTTCGTATGCGAGCACACATCATAGGTACATCCAGACAATATTCATTGTTCATTTCATTTAATCATACTTTCATTATCATCTTTCCTCATCATGTTCATTTCATCATTCACTTTTATACACATACTTTTGTTTCGTACTTTTCATTATCTTTTACTTTCAATCGGATCGATGTATAATACCCCGACCATTATGCACGAAGCTGATGCCGGGTGTGAAGTCTATAAATAGACCCCGAATATTATGCACGAAGTTGACCAGTCACCTAGGGTATGCCATCTTTCACTTTCATCCGGACCAACGTGCAATACCCCAAACATTATGCACGAAGCTGATGCTAGGCCTGACGTCTATAAATAGAGCCCAAACATTATGCACGAAGCTGACTCAGTCACCTAGGGCATGCCATAAGGGTCCCATCAATCTCAATGATTGACCCTATGTGCATCATTTGGGTTAGCTAAACCGCACACAGTTTAGCTAATGACAACATGGTCGTGCACCTCCATTCGATTTGCTTTCAAGCCATTCATTTGTTCATTATGTTCCACTTTTCATCTTTGTTATCTTTTAATTCCTTACGTTATACTTTACTCATTCATACATACATCATACTACGTAAAGTCATAACATAATACATAACGTATATTATAACATAATATATACGTTTTGAAAACCGTTAAAAGATAACACATCATATACATATCATAACATTCATCACATCAAAATCCTCTTCACATCATTATACATACTTTAAACATAGACCATCATATCATATTAGTGTCCCTCTCAATCATATACCTTTTAAAACCCCTTAGAAAGTTATAAGTTCAAAATAGGTGCATGGGACATTGTAGGCGCATGAGCCTAAAATTTTCTAAGTAAAAACAGTCTAGGCGCATTAGCACTATACAGGCGCATGAGCCTTGCTTAGGCGCATCAACACTTAGGCGCATGACCCACTTCGGGCGCGTGGGCACTATTTGGGCACATGACCTACACTTTGTAACACCTGGATGTTTTAAAAGTCATGGAAAGAAGAATAAAAAGGGGGAAATGTAATAAGACCCAAATTGAGGGGTTAAAGGTGTAAAAGTGCAAAATAATATAATAATTTTATAAAAAAAGGTGCCATGGCCGCCCACTCTACCTGCATACCAATTTTCTATGAGTTCTAGAGAGAGAAAGAGTAGAAAGCTCTCAGATTCTTGAAGAAGAACAAGAAGAAAACTGAATTCAAGGTAAGAATTAGTGCTTTTAAGTTGTTCTTGGCTAGAATTGGTCTCGGTTATATGTTCTTATATGTATATGTGTTCGGGTTTGTATGTTTTAGACACATCTAGTTGTTCGAATTCCTTGGAGAGTTCCAGATTTAGAGTTTGGAGTTTGGAAGCAGCAAAGGTGAGTTCTAGACCCCGTAATTTTACATGTTTTAACACTTTTGGGGCTGAAAACGTATGTAAAACCATTTTTACAAAAGTTGTTTGAATACCCGTATGTGTCTATGTATGCATGAGATGTTTTTAGGGTTGTTAGGTGTTAGTTATACTTTGAATGGTGTTATTAAGCTCAAAACATGTAAGAAGAATGATTGGGACTGATAATATGTTAGAAATAAACAGGTCCCAACCACCCAAACAGTACCCCAACCGCATAAAATTGCATTGGGATGTTCTAAGTCAGCCCATACGCCCAAACATGGCCCAACTGCCCAAACAGTGCCCCAACCGTCTAGAAAATGCCTTGGAAATTCTAAGTGTAAGCCCATGCGCTTGAACACTAGCCCATGCGTCTAAGATTTAGACTCAGACGCCTAAGTATGGTCCAAATGCCTAAATAGTTCCCATGCGTCTTGAATGGTTCAGACGCCTAAGTGTTGAAACGCCCAAATAGTGCCCATGCGCATAAATAGGCCTCATGCGCCTGCATAGTGCTCATGCGCCTAGGACACTTAGAATATTTTCTAAAATTTTGAGTAAAACAGAATCATTAGAGTTGACCCAAGTTTGACTTAGGGTTTTTAATTGCTATTATATTTGCATTATTATTAAGTTGTCCCCATGGTCACAGTGAATAGTATTGTGTGGCTTATGTGGTATGCTTATAATCATAAATGAAAGTATTATCCTTAACAAAGTGAAAGAGTAATGATAAAGAGAAATGGAACTTAATTAAAATGTTAAAAAGTCTCGCAAGCATATAGGAGGTGCACGACCATGTTGTCGTTAGCTCAACAGTGATGCGGGTTAACTATGACGGGTTTGCTAGAACACAAAATCCATGTTTAACCTTTTAAACATTCTGAAAACGCAGCGGATATATGGCTTTTAAAAACGATTTTTAAAGCTGAAATTTCAGTTTCCTTTTGTTCATTTAATATGGAAAAACAAACCCAAACATATAGGATCTTTAATATGTGAATGAACAAGCTATGTAAACAATAAACTACATAACATGACAACCATAAAAGGCTGCCAAGATACCTTCTCCAAGAGCTGAAAAAACGTCAAAAGAAGAAGGTGTTTGATGCTGAAAAATCGACCAAAGCTCCAAGAATAGGACCTCTCAAGCTTGTATACCCAAAGCTCCTTGCAAACCCCTTCTTGTTAGGAAGAAACACCACCCAAAAGGCTTCAAAAATCCTCCAAAACAGGCTGCTGAAACCGTGGATTGATAGGAGAAGAGAGAGCCTTTTTTTGTGTTGCATGCAAAGAGGATTCAAATGAAAGAGAGAACCAAGACCCCTTTAATTAGTGTGTTC
>BJCO01673745.1:7500-20347 GCA_018326465.1 Flaveria floridana | reverse complement strand
TGGCATACTTAATTCTTTGACTGTCGAGGCACTCACTGATGTCAATCACTGCCTCCATCTTTTCAAGCCACCTAGTTAGGGCTATCGCCCCACCTTTCCCACGGATACTTTTGGATTATGGAGCCGGTATGAGCATCCTACCGGGAAGTTTATATGATTAATATGTGTCACACCCCCGCTGAGAGCAGAAACACAGGGATGCGAACGAGACGGGATCGTCATAACACATGGTTAACAATAGAGATGCAATATATATGTAATTGATGACAAGCGTGTCATGACGACACCCGACATAAAAGGAGACTTGTGTCGTGTTTAGTCAATATTCATGACAGCATAGCCATAAGCATAAACTTGTAATTGATTCACATAAATGTTTCACATAAGCAAAAATTGTATCCTTGTATGTAATTCCCACAACCCGGGAACAAGTATCCAAAAGAATGATAACTGTTTAATAGACTACAACAACGTTTCAAAATAATTGTTTGTCAAGTATGTTTAGTCTCAAAAATGCATCCTAGGGTCTCCACTAAGGCAGCACTCCTAGATCTTAAGTTATCATTGTCACCTGAAAAGATATGCTCAAAATGGTCAACAAAATTGTTGGTGAGCTTCGCAGGTTTAAATTGTAAATATGTAATTGATGTTGTATAGCGTTTGTTATGGAATACCATGCATACAGTTATAAGTAAGCAAAATCACATAACCATGAGTTTTACAACCAAACCTAATGGCGTACACACAGCAACTTGTCGGAATATATTCACCCAAGCCCCGTTCCTGACAGTATGATGGTACCAACTAGTAACCATCTGTCAAGGGTGGGGGTGTCAACCCAGTAGTACTACCAATACCTATTCATCGGTTCCAACCCTGGAATTAAATGGTTGTAAAAAAGAACCACACAGCAACTCATGTATGCATCAGATAAGTACTCATAAAACAGTGTCACCTCGATTCCAGGTATGTAAATTGTATGTAAATTGTACAGCATAGAAAACGAGTGAGCATACTTTTCCCCCGTGTTTGTAAAGGATTGAAACATTGTATAAGCATAAAAAGGGGCCACTAAACTCATTTGTCAAGTGGTAAGTATGTATGATGAAAACTTCCCGAACGATGTATGCAATGAACGGTCAAACACCTATTGACAGTTATGTTAAGCATTAGTGATGTGCCTGATGTTAATAATAATGTTTAGTCGGGTCGGGTGGTATCGGTTCAGTCACAGGTAGCACACACACAAACACACGCAATAGATCTTATGTATATCCAAGTACTAGAAACGTTGCCATTGTCAATGATATTTGTGTAAAAGTGTTGTTGTTGTTAGAGTTATACCTAGTAAGTATTAGTCTTACAGATTGATTGTTGCTAATTGTAAATGGTTATGTTGATTCGATTAGTGATAACATTAGTAAGTTTGATAGTGTTAGTTTAAGTATTGTCATTGCAACCGTGTCGATGTTACCTTAACATCACACGACAAACACACCGCACACAAGGAAAATTCACACGCAGCAACTCCAATCGCACGACAGGACCAGACGCACGACTCAACATTCCATCCGCACGAATGGACCTTCAATCATACGAATCAGCTTCATTCGTACGATTAAACCCTCATTCGTGCGATTCAGCATTCAGTCGTACCACATAGGACCCAATCGCACACATTCATCTGCATTGACTCAATCGCATGACAAGATTCATCCGCATGACTCAATCGCACGACACACACACAATCGTATAGGTTCAGTCGCACGACTCACTCAATCGCATGGACTCAGTCGCACGGCTCGCCCAATCGCATGGACTCAGTCGCACAAAAATATGCCCAATCGCACGACTCAGTCGCATGACAGACCCAGTCGCCCAGAACAGCAGATCGCGACTGCAGAAGTGCTGTGCAGCCTTTGGCTGCTCCGTGCACGAGTTTCACACCTCAAGGACTTCCAGAAACACTTATCTAACATATCTAAGGAAGATGCACACGCAGAAAGGCAACACACGCACCCACACGAGCTCATGTGCTCGGGTTGAACCCGAGCACCCGAAACCCTAAAATCGCAGAAATAAAATGAGCAAAAATGGACGACCAAGGTCGTCTACCTGCTAGAAACGTGTAGTCTCAGCTGTAGCCGAGGTTTAACCAGTGAAAACGAGACGAAACGGGGCGGTTTTGGTGCAAGGATGAGGAAGAAAAGTGGAGAAGAAGAAGGTGAAGAAGAAGGTGAGAAATGAAGGCTAGGGCTGGTAAGGGGTTTATATACCCAGCCCTAGTTTGGCAAATTGTCAAGTTTGGTCCCAGCACTTAGCCCCCGAGTTCCCGAATTTGTTCGGTTGAAAGCGACGTAACTAGGCTAGTTATATTAATGATAGGGAAGTATTTAACGTTATTTGTATCTTAAAAATGATGTTATTAATGACGTTAATATTATATAACATAATATATTTAATGATGTCGGTGGTGGTATTTGTAAACGTTTTAGGTGATAATGCTGCCACCAATTGATATCACAAGTGTAAAAGAAAATCAAGCAAGTATGCTATCCGTACGTATGGTTTAATAAGATGAGGAAATGAACGTTCTAAGAAAAGTTAATAAAATTTCACGTTAAATGACGGACCTTTTGGTGACGGGTGTCACAATATGACTTTGGTCCACTACATAAAACCAACAAAAACAGTGATGCTCGCTGATTCAACATGGAAATAAACCCAGGGGATGGTCAATGATGTTATAATCAAGCTAGGAGAGTTATACTACCCGGTGGATTTTATGGTGCTTGATTATGCACCTTTAAGGGCGAATGAGCAACCACAGGTAATTTTAGGTCGACCATTCTTATCAAAAGCCAAAACACAAATTAATTGCCTAGATGGAATAATCGACATTACATTTTCAATATGTTTTCAAAATCAATTACATATGTGGATTATGATTATTCTATAATAAATGCTACTAACGGGTATGATCCTCTTTACATCTCACATGTATGCGAGGACATCACCAAGGTGAATGTGTTAGATCCTTAAAGGTTTGAGCTAAAAATATGGAAAAAGAGGAAAGTGTGAAGGTTAAGTCATTAAGGAAGGAAAACCCGAGACGAAAGGCAAATATGAGTAAACCACTGGATGAGGAGAATGCAAGGGCCAAAGAAGAGATGTTTGGCCAATATGGGAGTACACAAGAAAATCTATTAAGCAAGGAGAAGCAGTTCTCTAAAAAATTTGGAGAAAAGCACTCAATACGACCACCATAAGTGGTCTCAAGTAAGGTCTAGTTGAAGACCTAAAACTTAGTGCTTGTGGAAGGCAACCCGAGAACTTTGTGGGTGTGTTCACTATAAACCCTCACGAGACTACAACGCGTCCATTCAATTCTATCGATGGGTTTAAAGGCTTGTTGCATACGCTAAATGCAACCGTGATTCCTACAAAAGTGAGTTATACTTCTTTTATTAGTTTATGTGTCCTTTGTTTTGTTTTTTTTTGTTCAAGCATGCACAAGACGCAAACACTTAAGTGTGGGGAGGCATAAGTCCCTTACTGAACACTCTCACTAATGATCAGGTCCATGTATTCATTCCTTATCTTGTTTGTCTTTTGATTTATAGTTGAATCTTAACCATACATTGGGGAAAATATATCTTAAGTGTGGGGATGGGGGAAGCAAAGGGAAAAAGCCAAAAGTGGAAAAAAATTTGAAAAAAAAATGTCCAAAACAAGCTTCAAACTAATTATCTACTTAAGCATGGTTTTTGGTTTTTGGTTTTTGGTCATGGGTATATTCGTTTTAATGTTCAAAAGAGAAAAACGAATTTAGATTTATCTAACCAAGGGTAATAAGCTAGAAGGTGAATCTTTCATGCATAGTTTACATTAAATTCCCAAAATCAAAAGAATAATTCATATGGAATGTTTCAAGCAAGAAACCAAGTTATACACAAAGATGATAAAAGCATTAGGATCAAGCCTTAGGAATTGAAAAGCCTTTTTATTTTTTATTTTTTTGATCATACCCAATATTACCTATTAGAAACCCAAAAGAAACCAATGTGACACTCAATGCTATATATGATGAAAAGAAGAAAAATATGAAGCCTTTTATCATTCTAGTTTTATTTTTTATTAAATCCGAATTCGAAAGGTGATTATGTGTTAAAACATGGCCAAAGTGCCAAGCCAGATACTTACATAAGCTGATAATGATGTTTTCAAATTATATGAAAATATAGGCTGAAAAAGGTCATATGGTTCAAAAAGCGAGAAATCAAAAGAGAGCCAATGTTAGTGTGCTCCACAAATATAAAAAAAGTCATAAAAGATAGGTCAATGTTTGCCTCACAATGCAAAATACATTAATATCAATAATAGACCTTCAAAGAAGGCAACCTTACCTAATATTTGGATTTCATCACTTTTTAGTCATTTTTATCCTTAATTTTTTTACCCTTAACCTAAGCCTAATGAAACCTATAAAATTCCTTTTGATTTGTGTATACTTTTGGTGTATTGTTAGAAAATGTGATTATATGCATTGGCAAAACGTGACGGCCTATTAGGCTCGGTTAGGTGAATCTACATTTAAAGTGGCATGATTTTTTATAGAACAAAATTGAAAAATATGCTTAAAAGAAAAAGTATTCAAATTTGGCTATGACTTTGAATCAAAACTGAAAATGAGTAAGGGATTGGAGAATGTATTTGATGATAAAATGATTTAAAAGCTTTCTTAGGGACAAGCAAAAGGTTAAGTGTGGGGATGTGATCACGTGTCAATATTTTGGTGTTTAATTGATTTAAATGTTTGATTTTACATCATGATTATGGTAGAACAAGTTCAAGTTGATTGTGTTTTGAATTATAGGTGTTTGGATCCAAATGAGGCTTATTTTATCTATACTATATAAATATGCATATAGGAGGGGCAAGATGGTCATTTGGTCAAAAACTCTTAATTTTAAGAGTTGTATAACTCTTAAAGCTTAGTGTACCATATCCATAGCATACTCAAAAGCAACTGGAGAAGGTGGATTCAAAAATTAAAATCGTTTCACTCAGATCCAACCCAAACGCTCTCATGTTTCATTACCCCATTCATACTTGCTCTTAATTGTATGCTTGATCATCCTTAATCGATTCAAAATTTCAATCTTGAATCATTGTTCTTGTTCAATCTCAGGTAAAAGGTTGAATAATTTCTTTGTATTTAGTGTTCTGATGGTAAAACCACACCTGGTGTTGTTGAATCGATAGGATTGGAGGAGGTGACAGAGTGAGGTGGTGGAGGTGTAATTTTCTCAACAATCAACGACAGTGCTACTTTCACTCACTCTCACTTCGTCTCAACCTACATGATTGGACGAGCCATGATGATGAGGTCGTGAATTTGCCAGAAGGGTTTTAGGTGGTTGCGAGGAGTGAGCAAGGAGCACTTGCAGCGGTTGAGAATCAGTGTAGCAGAATATGGTATGAAGTGGTAGAGAAGAATACCAGTAAACCTTGAATCAATTTTCTAAATATTTCTTAAATTTGATGTATTACTTGATGCTAACACCATCTTTTTTTCATATAACAAGTCTATTGATACTTATCTTTATGGTATTTAAGTTTATTGATTTTTGGGTAATTAGGTTTGCTAGATTTTTAATTTATTTGTTATCTGAGGAATTTTACCCTAACTGCTAAAACAGAGCCAAAACACACATATTACATGGCTGCTCTTATTTGAAATAGTATGGACCTGATTAAAACATGATTTCAAATTTTGTTGACAATAGCTTCTTTTTTATATTCATAGATTGATTGAAGGATCAGAAGCTTTTACAAGGATTGAAAAAAAAAAATTTGACTTCTTAAAGTCGAAAAGGTATTCGACTATTATGATTTTTAAATATGAAATTTGTGAAATGTCGTGTTTGATCTTTTTTATTGTTATTGTGAGCTTACAATGCATTAGTTTTTTTAATCTCTGTCTTTTGTTTTCAGTTATGATTACTAAATTTAACCCTATTATTGAATGTTCAATATATTTTTATATTGTTTGATGATACATTGGTTAACCTGGTTCAATTTCCATCTAATTCTACCATTTGTCTACATGCTTGGATTAGCAACTTGTTGCAGATTTGACATGAAAGGTTATGTGTCTGTTCTGATTAGTTAAAGACTCATTCTGCTTATAGCTCCAACTGTCAACCAAGTTTGACTTACTATGCTCTAAGATTGTATATATTATTAAGTAATATCTAAATTTTATTTCTTTGAAGTTATATTTTTATGTTACCTCTTTAACCCACTAAAGATGGAACATAAGCCCATAATAACAAATTTTTAGTTGCTCTTCACAATATAAAGTCTAAAAAAAGCAGGGTGATGCACAATATATGAAGGTTATATTTTATTGTTATTGGTTATTGATATGGATCATGGTTACGCTATGTTGTTTGTTCAATTAATGATGATATATATAATTATGATATGTTATATTTACAGACCTTGTCCGAGAAATGATAATGAAGTAAAAGACATGGTTCTGATATATGCTGATTGAAAACATGTCTATAGTTTATATTTATAATTCCCTACTACACATAAATATACACACGCATACATAACATCTCCGATATTTGTCTTGATTAAGTTCTCAAGCACATTTTGTAATCATGGTTAAGAGAAGTGATACAAATTGATTATTGTGTTTAAATAACATGTTCTTATAATCGTCAATCAAATATACATGAATTACGTGATATTTTTGAAAACAACATTCGAGCCGTTCATTTTTTATATGGTTTAACGCGCCACAACCGCAATGTAAATAGCAGCCACCGCTGCATCGCGCGGGTTTCTTGCTAGTATGAACAGAAGCAAAACATGGAAATACAAGGACTGCAGATGTAAATATCAAAAGTTTCAAGAAAAGGCACAATTAGAAACATATCGACGTATGATATGCTAGTTATGTGCGTATAACACGCCAGGCGGCGTATGGCCAGCGTATGAGTGGGCGGATTTGGAAAAATAATAGAATGTTGGGCATAGGAAAGCTGATAGGGGCGTATGATAGGCCCAGGTTCCACGTTTCATACGCCGCGTATCATACGCCGGTCACCAACAACATGCGGGATTTCATGGATCTTCAAGTTTATTTAAACATATCCAACCTCAATACAAATGACAACTTTTCCCAGCCAAAAATAGATGATTTCAAGGAGATTTTAGGTGCTTTCAAGCTTCCTAACATCCTCCATATCATCATTGATCATCATTGGAATAAAGATTGAAGATTTAATAAAGATGATGCGTGGGTATGTTTTCGTGATTGTTTTCGGGAGTACGATTCTTATCAAGTGAGACAATTGGTATGTTTAATTAGGTTTTTGTAATGAACAATGATCTATTGAGTGGATCATTATATTTAGGTTGATTTAAAATGTTTGCTTATATATAAAGTTGTTTGCTTGATTATCATTTTTCAGTTTCCTTGCATCATGAGCTCATTAAAAAAATAGATAACATGTATAGGTAAATTGGTAACATTATGAACAAACAAATCTTAAAAACTTGTTCTTTTGTTATCATTTTAATCAAAATCTAAGATTTTAAAGTATTGTTTCTTACAAACTCTAGGTTAAACACACCAATTATTGATCATGCAAATTGGAAACCTGAAAGTGATTGTTTTCTCATTATTTATTAAATTTATTTTAAAGTTTATTTTTTTTTGCACTTGTGTTATTCAATTCATTTAAAGTTTTGATTTTCAATTATAAAGTTTGTGTCTTTAAGTTAATCGAGACATATTGCTAAACACTTTCTACATATTTGTTGTGGAGACGATCTTACTTACCCTTACAGAATAAAGGTAGTTAGGACCGATATAATAACTTATTTTTGATCGAGTCTCTACAATCAGATCACCTACGTAGGAACTTTCGTCTACACATGGGCACTCTATCTTCTAAGTGTATGAAACATATACGCATAAGCCTTATTTGTAAACGACTTTGTCATATGCGCATGACCAAAGTCATCTGTGTGTATGAACTATCTATCTACGCATGAGATAACCTTCACTTTAAGCATATAAACCATATCCTTTTTTTACCTTATCCATATCTTAAGATCTAAGCACATTTTTAGGGTTACACACTATAAACATAACATATGCACGTGTATACGTAAAAACCCACATAAAATACAAACTTTATCGTGAACATTAATCATACTTTATTAATAATATAGATCTAGCTTAGATCTATCGAAAGGTAAGAAGAAACCCATATCGTTTGCTCGTTCTTCACTTTTTTTCCTCTAGAACCATAACTCTCTCTCTCTCTAGCCTTCATTAAAAAACTTCAACCGCAAGAAAAAAGGAACATGAGGTGGCTCTTTCGTTTTATAGGAACATGTTTGCTCGTTCTTCACTTTTTTTTCTTTATACTGATTTTCACGCTACAATCCTAACTCACCGACTGACTGTGGAAAAATCCTTTTGAATTAGATTTGAACCTAAGTACATAAAGATCTCAAACCCAAGCCATCACTCACATACTATTAGATGAGAATGACAACTAAATTATTATAGAATTTTTTACATACATACAGATGAGTATATTGGTATTAATCATGGTTCTTTCAATTCTAGGTGATATTTAAATGAGTAATGGTCAACTGATTTTGATCATAATCATTATTTTCAAAGGATGAGTCAAGGGTTATGAACATGATTACATGAAGTCTAATCTCATTTGAAAAGATATCCTTGCAATCATCCCTTTTCCTTCAAATACTCATCTTATAAAATATATCTCACATTAATTTACTTTCTAAAATCTTGAAGTGACATTGATATTAATATATTAAAAGAAGAAACAAAAATTACATACATATTAATATCCTCAACTTTAGTTATATAACCAATCTTAACATAATAAAATGATTACGTTATTAGGTTCCAAATATATATACCGTATGACTGAAATTCAATGCTAGCTATTATCATTACCCTGCATATTTACTACATCAGAGGAGGAACACTAATACCCGTTACTATAGAACAATAAAAAACATTGAACATCTTGAACTATATGAACTTGCATCATAGCACATACCTGCAACATTCGAATCTCTATGACCCTGACTCTGAGATACCGGACAACAACAAAGCCCAGATAATAAAGAAAGATCAATCATAAGCGCGGCGTGTCATGTTAATCAACACCCATGTGTACAAGGCGTAGGTTATGCACTATAACCTCGAAAGCGCTATAGTTTTTCTTTCAAAACAACTAAACTCACCTTAGTGAAGTGAGACGCCTACAATAAAAATTATTAATGACACTATTCTTGCTTATAAACACCCTTCCTCAATGGTTATATATGTTTTCACTTAATCGTAAATTTTCACTCAATAGCTAACCATATTCTCTACTCTAGTACATCTCTACTTCATAGGTAGACTAATTGTGTTATTTTACGTTCTGTAAATGAAGATCGTAGATTCTTGATCAACCCTAGCGTTGCAAACAACAATAATACTTTATAAGTAATATCAATAAAAAATGTTCTAATTTACCAAAAAATTATTATAAATTTTGATTAATTGAGGTTGAATTTAGAGCATGATAGGGGAGTGGCAAGCATTATGGAATTTTGGAATACTAAAATCAAGGAAAAGCGGTTGACCCATTTGAATGTAATTAGTAGAGTATGTTGTTCCCAAGGCCATTTTGGCATGTGAAGTGCAATCAAAAAGTGGTAAAGGCTCTTGAAAGTGTCATGTTGGAACTTCTAATTAATTAGATTTCTTATCCCCACTAATCTCTTTTTTATTATATTTTCTATTAGAATTTTTTTCAATCATATTTTAGGATATTTAATCCTTTTTAAAATACCTATAATTTTATAGGATAAAATCATTACATTTTTGCAGTCATGCAAGACTAGAACTTATAATTTTTTTTAATTATATAGTATATATCTTGAAAGACTGCTTAGGTTTTTTGCAAGTAGTTAATCTGAAAAAATTATATGTGCTTTGGTTTCTGCAAGTTAATCATATCATATATGACTATCGGATCACAAGTATTTTTGTTTTGCGTATATATTTATAAAAAGTATAATTAATTTAATATGTAAGGTAGTATATATGCACTTGTGTTACTTGTACTTGCATGTGAACACAGTGTACAAATAAGTATACCATAGTTTCTAAAGTTATAGTCGCATATTTCATTTATTGTATGTATCGAAAAGTATAATATATTGTCACATATGGTGCGTCCATTGATAAAGATATGATAGATAATCTATAGGGTATTCACTAGTAAACCCAAGTTTTACATTATTAACCAAAAAACTATTATGCACATAAGTTTTATCAAGTCATGAAGATCCGAAGGCTTTAAGGTAGTTTTAAATTTAAATATTTTAATATATGAATAATCATTTGATGAAAAGAGTATAGATTTTATAGTCATTTTAATCATTAATACATTGTTCTTTATTATTTTGTAATATTTCTCAAGTACTTGATGATCTTTCAAATAGTATACTTGTGAATAAAGAAAACTGCATACAAGCACCACACCCAAATGATTGAAACTGACAAATGGATAATTTATTTTGCACTTATTGGAAAGAGAGAAAACATAAAATAATTCATGATTAACGATTTAGCATAGATACAAAGTAGAATGTATATAAATATTACCATATCTCGTATTTTTTCTATTTAAATAATTGAATAAAAGATTTTATTACGAATTAATCTTCTCTTGTTTAATTATCAGATTGTCTTTTTTAAGCCACGAACTAGCATACACCCTAAATCTACTACTAAATCAACAATAGTGTCCCATGGACCAATGCATATAGGTACCAATCAACTTTAGGGGACGTAGAAAAGTGAATGGAAGGATACAGATTCAAATTCTAATTAAAGTGCTATGAAAGTTGATGAGCAAAGTTGAAGAATAAGTATACATGTTCTATGAGGCGTAATGTTAGGATCAATCTAATGGTTTAACTAGCACAAGATATTTAGTTGATTGATTAATCAAGAGTTATTCAATACAAAGTGAATCAAACACACTAATCTCAAGTTCGGTCAATAATCAAAGAAAATATAACACAATGATATTACTCCAAACTCCGATTCACATTCGTTGGCCTCTAACAACAATTACGAAGCTTAAATGCACAGAGATTGAAAACGGTTATACATGCTAACTTATAAACTGAAAAACTTGTGTTAACTTCTCCTAGCATCTAACCACGAATGCTCACATTCATGAGTATGATGTCCTTAACACAATTGCAAAAGCATTAGACGCCGTTATAAAGACGTTCATATCCATCAAAGTAGTTAATGCACAACACATATGAACTAATTAATAATAGAATTTGGTGACCATATTTTGAAAAATTATATGTTCGTAGGGAAATAACATTTTAATGATTAAAATATTTAGTTCTAGTCATACAGAATCACTATTATGATGATGATAAAATTTAATATGGAGATCAAATAGATTTTGTTGTCCACAATATATTTTTTTAAATGTAAATTTGTTATATGATATTTAACTCAAATTATGATTCGTATATGAGAAGGACCGTATTGTTTATTCTATTTTGGGAAGTATAATATGTTTGCTGCTTTACAAGTGTTAACACCTTTTGAATGGGCCCTTTTGACTGTAGGCTTTTATACTGGCTTTTGAAGGGACACACAGTCACGGTCATCCTAGATTTACTACCTTATGCATATATAATTGGTGGTCACGTTGACATGGATTCTATATTAAAGTAAGATGTATTCTTTTGAGTAATAAAATATTAAACAATATATTATAAATACAATAAATCCCCAAGGTCGGTGTGAACAGTAGTTCACAACCATTGGGACGCGTGGCCTGATTTGATTGGCTGTTGTAATTTTGGTTTTTTTTTGTTGTTTCTGCTTCGGCCACCGCCGCCTGCACCGGCGGTGTAGATGTAGAGAGAGAGAGAGAGGAAAACGTCATCGTTGTGGTGAGCCCCGGAGTTTCACCGGCGGTGGTGTAGGTGTAGAGAGAGAGAGAGGAAAACGTTTCTGCTCCGGCCACCGCCGCCTGCACCGGCGGTGGTGTAGATGTAGAGAGAGAGAGGGGGGAAAACGACATCGTTGTGGTGAGCCCCGGAGTTTCACCGACGGTGGTGTAGATGTAGAGAGAGAGAGGAAAACGCCATCGTTGTGGTGAGCCCTGGAGTTTCACCGGCGGTGGTGTAGATGTAGAGAGAGAGAGAGAGGAAAACGCCTCGGTGACGGTGGCGGCCGACCTGGCGGTGACGGTGGCGATAACGCTGTCGGTTGCTGTACTGGTGGCATGGAGTGTGTGTTAGTACGTGTTCTGTTGGCGGAGGCGGTGACGCTGGCGGTTGCGGTGACGCCGGCGGTGGCGGTGACGCCGGCGACGTCGGTGGTGTCTCCGGCGGTGGCATAGAGAAAGAAAGAGAGAGTGAAGGATGGTGAAGATGGTTATTGTTATTTATTTGACTGGATTCCAAAGAATTTATTAAATTTGATTGGCAATAAAATTTTAATTCCACAACTATTTCATTAGATTTATAATTATTAATTAAAAGATAAAAGTTATAGAAAAATGCAAAGCAAATAATGTTTATATACTTTTTTTCTTATACAAAATAGCAAATTAATATTTATTTAAATGAATTTTTCTCGACTGATTCAAACACTGTACCTATGAGTATTTTCAACATATTTATTTCGTTTAACTGTCGTGTTACAACGTGCGACTCCTAAATCGACTTGCTTATTATTTTAATATTT
>BJCO01673745.1:0-5000 GCA_018326465.1 Flaveria floridana | reverse complement strand
TTTATTTTAAGACACCATAGGAAACGTATAATATATTTGTGCTTTTCCCTCGAGATTTCTTTCATATTTATATTTTTATAAGAGTTTTTATTTTTAACATATTTGTTTTAATTGATAAGAGTTTTTATTTTTAACATATTTATTTTAATTGATATTCATGTCCTATCCAATACCATATATTAGGTAACACTATCATAACAATATAATAAAAAATCATCAAAGCATGTGTAAATAACAACTTTTATTGTAACGTGCATATGTTATTAAAATCACAAACCAAAATAGCCCAAATAACTATAAGTGTGACGTTTTCATGTACTTTCAAAACCGAACCGCGGCAAAAGCACGGGTCTTATCCGCTAGTGTATATATATGTGTATATATACGTTATATAGTTAAATCTTAAAAAACTAAAACCATGAATAATTAAAACTAAAAAAACTTATTTTTTTAAAATATGATTGTTTTAGAATGTTTTAGTAAAATTAAACGTAAAATAATAGTTTTTGTGATTTTGTATTTATTAAGAGAGAGAGGGTAGAAAAATGAAAGTAAAACTAATAATATTATGAGCACCTTTTTTAACTACGAACAAACTTAATATAGAAAATAATTTCTACTGGAAAATTGAAAAGGAACAAAATTTACAAATATAAAAACCTAAGATCCGAAGATACCAAATTTAGAAGCAAACACAGTTCACATATAATTAAAAAGAGTTGATTTTTTATAAAAATTATACCCTAAACGAATGTTTTTTATTTTTAAAATGAGTAAAATATCATCATATAAATATATAATAATATTTTTTTACGTTTTTAACGTATAATGTAGTTCATTGTGTCTTTAAAATTAGTTATTGTGTTTATCTAAATATTATTATGTTTATTTAAAAATGATGGATTCTAAAAGAATATAATGGTGAAATAACATTGTTGAGTATTTCTAGTATGTGAAAAATATTAATAAATTAATAAAAAATCAATCTAATACATTAAAAACAGTAACGAAATAGCATAAAATAAAATAATATAAAATATAAAAAGCAATGATAAGTCTAATTGTATTATCTTGAATACTATAAGTTTTAAAAAATATATTGATAAAATAACATGACCGTATACTTTTAACTAGATTAGAATCTCATGTATTAGATGGGTAAGATATATAAAATTAACTGTTTGAAACCATTAGTCTTTATGAAATTTAGTATATTAGGTGTTATCAACGATTGCTAAAATAAGAATTAAAAAATATATAAAAAATTATAAAATGAAAAATAATGAAAATTAAAAAATAAAATTATATTTTAAATTATGACATAATTAAAATCTTATAATTTAGTAAATCTTAATAAATTATTAGCGTAGTAAGATTTAAATATTTGCATATCTAGTTATTTAGTTTATTTACTTAAATATCATTTAATATTTTAAAGAAATATACCAGTAAGTAAATACTCAACAAAATCAAGCAAATGATTTTTAATTTAATATTGAAAATTTTTAAGTCGTTTGATTATGTAGAGAAATTAGAAATTTATTAATCTAAAATGAAAAAGATAAATGACGGAAAGAAAATGAGAAATTTATATAAGTAAAGGAGTTGTGATTTTAGTAAGTATTCGAAATCATTTTAATTAAAATATGTATATAGGTTTATGCGGGAAAACCAACCTTTGAATGTAGAGAATCACGACATGTGTTCTTCAAAAATCTTGATTTATTAGAATAGATAGATTAAAATATAATGATAAGATAACAACAATTGTATATAAATTAAAAAAAACAATGACAAATATATCACGAATTGATTTAAAACGTAAAACACAATGATTAATACACATAACAAACGACGAACATTTTTAACACAAAAACTCTCATATTAAATACAATAAAATGATATATTTAACACAATTACCAAAATGTTCTTTCTTTTTAAAATAATAAATAGACACACGTCAATTACAAAATTTTTCTTAAACTTCTTAAATTAAATAGTTTTTTATATTAAATAACATTTTTAGTATAACTTTACCCGAAGAACCCATCTAACAACACCAAGATAAGTGAAACACAATTTTATTTTCTATGCTCAATTATTTTTAATTTATTGTTTTTATGATTGTTAGTGCCAACGTTGTTAATTTTTATAACATTAATAATATTTGTAATATTATTTACACGTGTATAAGTATATCTATCTTTTTATCTAATATATTTCTTTAGAGTTAAATGCGTTTTACGTCCATGTGGTTTCATAGAAATTGTCGTTTGAATCTAAAAGTTTAAAGTGTTATCATTGGCGTCCAAATGTTTCACTAAAATTGCCATTTGAATTCATTTGCCTACACCTAACTAACACAGTTAACTTTTTTCGTTAAGTTTTTAACATGAGAGTCATTTTTATTAAAAAATTAAATAAAATAAAAAACCAACTCACGTGAGGGTTTTTATATGTTTATCCTCTTTTGATAATTGTAGTTATGATTTGATTTTATAATTATATTTTATTATTTTGTCTTGTTAATTATTTTGGTTTAGTAATTGTGTTACTTGTGCCCGTTTTATTAACTAACCATAGATTTTTTTAGTTTAAAACTTAATTATGATTACGATGATTTATGTTTTATGATTATTATTCATCAGCAGTTAATGTTATTCTATAAATTATTTTTATACTTTTATGATAATTTGTCTTTTATGATTATAATTCAAATAATTTATATTATATGACTTGTTTGTTTATTTATATATTTTTTGTTTTGTATGTTTTATAAAGTTAGAAATGAATCATTTTTAGTTAGTTATACTTATATTTTATTTTAGACAATATGATGTCTAGAGATGTTTTTTTAATTAAAATGAAAAAAATACCGACAATCATTCCTAGTAAATTAAAATCACAATGGTGATTATCAAAGAAGACTGAATGCTTAAAACTTATCATGAAGAGCTGATTTTTTATTTCGTAATTGTTTTGACTAAAGTACCTCTAATTTAGAAAACTTAACGGCGTTAATTTGAAGTAGTTAAGTGGATTCAAACGGTAATTTTTATAAAACTTTTGGATGCAAATGGTAAAATTTAAACTTTTGGATTCAAATGATAATTTATGTGAAACCTCAGGGACGTAAAATGCATTTAACTCTATTTCTTTAAAATATGTAAAAAATACATATTTTTACATGTAGAAAATACATATAAATAACATATTTGTTATAACTATAGGCCTGTGTGTATATTAAAACCTCACATCAAATATTTTGCTCAATTCGCTTTCTTTAAGGTTCTGTCCATAACTCACATCCCCATGGATCAATCATAAAGTTCATGCATTCCAATCATGAATTCATAGTCTCTCTCTAAATCGAACATTACTTCATCATGACTACGTCTTGTGACATTATATGTTCCACTCATTTCCATTGGATCCTACTTAAAATATATAAAGAAAATTAATATATTTCCTTACTCTTATTAAATATTGATCATGTATTATGTCATTGATATGAGGGATTGATGATTCAGATTAAAAATAATCTAATCATGAATAAATCTGAAAAAATAGATTTAAAAAAAAAATCTACAGTTGTTGTATTTTTTTTCCAATTTCTTATTTTATTAAACACATATAACTTTCTTATATGACTGCATAATTTTTCAAAAAAAATCACACCATGAGATCGAGCATTTTATTATCTTCAATTTAAGTATAGTATAGCTATTATTTTTTTTGTCAAAGGCATTATAGCCCAGCGGCATCTTGGTGGTGGGATAAGACTTAGGGTCTATTAGGTCATGGGTTCGAATCTCACAAATGGGGGTTTTCTCATAATTATGAGTTTCCTCCTTAATTGATTACTTGGTGGTGGAATATGATCGCGTGGTAACACTGGTGGCATGATGATACTCCAGTGATCCATGAGTGATTCCAATTTAGCCGTTCAAAAAAAAGCTATTATTTTTTTAATTAATATTTTTTTAAAAACATTTATGTGTTTTGCTTATAACTTTCATGATTATTAACTGCGTAATTTAAATATAACTTTTATGATTATCATATAACTTGTGTAATTATGAATATAACTTACGTATTACTTATAGCTTGAGTAATTTTACTTGTGTAATTATAAATATAACTTGACTAATTACGTATCTTGTATACGTTAGTGTGGCGCGTACGAAATTACTCCTCTCTTGAAAGACATTTGTCATACCCTGGTAACTTCGTATGCTTCGCACGTTTTTTGCACTTTATATAGTGACATTCCCCTATATACATACAGAAATGGTCATTTTGTTTTATAAATATGTAGTAAAAGATGTGGATTATAATAAAAAAATTAATTAGTTAAGATTGTTTTGCTAACAATTTTATTTCTAATTAGAAGATAAGTATGAGAAAAAGGAAAAAGAGCAAAAGGAAAAAGAACAAATGTAGTTAACATATTGAAATTTTCATTTACTATGCATACAATACGCTAAGAATGAACGTGTAGTGCGTGAAATAGTGTATACACTAACGTATCATTGGCAACACATACAATGTGTGTAAACATATGGTATATGCATCAATACAAGCACTATACTATTATTAAATATTTAATGTATATAGTAATACATACATTAAAGTATTACTGGTGTGATATGTAGTTTATATATATACACATTAAAGTATAAAAAATTCAAAAATTTTATTATACGCATTTGCTCAAGGTGTGTTAGGGTTTCGATCTACTCATGGTTAAACGAACAACACAATGTACATTAAGGAACATGGATGATAAATAAAACCATTACTACACACTATTTCACACATTCCTTTCTTTTTCTTTCGTTTTAGATATTCTTTATATTTCATATATTTATTTTCCTTTTTTCTAACTTTTTATACTTTATATGATTAACCAACCACTTACTGTTACGACATACTATTTTTATGTATGTTTCTTTTTATGTACGCTTTAATATATATATATATATATATATATATATATA
>BJCO01673744.1:0-13124 GCA_018326465.1 Flaveria floridana | reverse complement strand
CACTTAGGGTTTCACATATTCTCTGTTTACACAAACTCATGTACTTACATGATCTAGGTGACCTCTGAGGGTTGACTGTTCACTTTGTCTTTCAAGTAAACTCTAAGTACTCAATACGCGTATCAGGTGAGTTCATGCCCCACTGTTTACTTAACCTCTTTTGGGGGAGATAGCATACTGGTAACTTTACAAACGCTTTATATATTTAAGTTGTGTATGATATTAATATAGTGTTGTTTACCATGATAAAGTCCTCACACTTTCGAATTGTTAATATCGAATAGCGGGAAAACTTGGGTAGTACTACTGGGTCTGACGAGCCCCACCTGTGTGACTCGAGGTCAACCGGGTGCAATTTGTCCTATGAACATTTGTATGTATTAATATCTAGCATACTTAGCTTCAGACTTTGTCTTCGGAAGATCTCATACTTAGCTTCGGAAGCCTTTTGAATGTAGCACCAAAATGACTATGTGAAGTGGTTTTGGTTGCACCAGCCTTATAATGACTCAACACTCTTGAACTCACCAACCATTGTGTTGACTTTTTAGTATGATATTCTCAGGTCGATAATCCGGATTGCCAGTAGGAGCACTGCACGAGTCAAGCATGCATTTTAAGGCTTAAACAATAACATATTTGCTTGTCTTTACATTTTGGGTTTTACACAGTTGGTTGGTGCATGTTTTGCCATGTTATATATTTTTATATTTTGGGTTTGTCTTATTTACAATACGCTTCCGCACGATTTTAAAGTTTGAATTCTAGTTTGGTTTATATTAAATATGGCATATAGAGTCGTTCCGAGTAACTATTGACTGTGATCCTGGTTTGTTCACACGCCTCGTGGTAAAACTCCGCACGTGGATTTTGAGGGTGTGACACATGAGCTATACTTAACTGTTTCAACACTTAGGCGCATGAGCCTTTTGTAGCAAGTACGCAACTGGCCATAAATTCCCTTCTCATAAGATGTTGTAAGCTACGGGCCTTATTCGACAGTGCGCTACTGCGCACCAGCTGAAAAAGGGCACTATTTAGGCGCATGGGCACTATTTAGGCCCATCACCCTACACTTAGGCCTTTCTTCAAAAACTTAGGCGCATGAACTACTGTTCAGGCGCATAAGCTTTCACTTAGAAATTTCTAAGGCATTTCTAGGCGTATGGACTACTGTTTGGGCGCATCAGCCAATACTTAGTGCTTTCAGGCCATATTTTGGCCGCACGAACCCTATTTGGGCGCATGACCCCACTTATAACTTTTCTAAGATAAATTTCAGGCGCATGAGCCTTATATAGGCGCATGAACCATCTGTTTAACATGTTTCTCGAATGTTTTTCAGTCCCAAACATTATATCATCCTATTCTTAGCTTATTAATACCTCTATAAGCATGCACATCACCTAAACAACCGTAAAACATCATTACACATGCATAAATACACACGGTTACAAACAATAAAATTATAAAATCATTTTTAATACATTTTTAGCCCCAAAGACGTTTTAAAACATGTAAAAAGACGGGGTCTAGAAATCACCTAGGCTGCTTCAAGCTCAAACTCTTCAACTAGAACTTTTTAAGGAACTCTAACACCTAATCATGTCAAAAACACATACCCGAACACATGTACACACATAAGAACATGTATAAATCGGTTTCATGGTCGAAATCTATAAAAACCGAACTAATTATGCTAAATTTACTTACCTATGCCCAGATTTGCTGCTTTCTCTCTCTAGAAACTGAAAAGTTAGCTTTCTTCTTCTTCTTCTTTTTTAATCGACTAAAAAGGCAGATGGAGTTGACATATATGGGCGGCCATGCCCATAATATATTAAATATTAAACTTTGTACCTTTTTGCACTTTAACCTCTCCACTTTGGCCTCTTCCTTTTCTTTTCAAAATACTTTTGTTTTCTTTTTCTCATTTCTTTTCTTTTATTCTAGACAAAATTTCCGGGTGTTACAAGTCCACCCCCATAAAGAGGTTTCGTCCCCGAAACCCGTCACTTTTCAAATAGTTGTGGGTAATGCTATCTCATTTCTTATTCAATCTCCCATATAGACTCCAAACGCTTTCGATGTTTCCACAGCACACGCACCAGTGGAACTACTTTATTCCTAAATCTCTTTTCTTTCTAATCAGTGAGTGCCACCGGTTGCTCTATATAATTAAGTCGTTCATCCACTTCGATATCGTCCAGTAGTACAATCATATCTTCATTAGCTAAGCACCTCCTTAGATGACATACATGGAATGTCAGATGTATTCCATTTAACTCATCAGGCAATTCTAACCGACAGGCCACCTCTTTTACTCGTGCGATGATTTAGAAAGGCCCTATATACCTTGGGATTAGCTTGCCTCTCTTCTGGAATCGAATGATTCCTTTCCAAGGCGAGACCTTCATGACCTTATCACCTATATTTAACTCGATCGGTCTACGCCTTTTGTCGGCATACGACTTTTGTCTATCCTTCACCGCTTTCATGAAAGCCTTGATCTTTTCTAACTTTTCAGTCGTAGCCTCGATCACCTCAAGGCCTCCCAACTCTTTATTGCCGATGTCACCCCAATATACGGGTATCCTATACCTCCTACCGTATAGCATCTCGTAAGGTGGCATACCAACACTGGCATTATAACTGTTGTTATATGAGAATTCTGCTAACGGTAAGTGATCATCCCAACTTTCTCCAAAATCGATCACACACGCTTAAAGCATATCCTCAAGCGTCTGGATCGTCCTCTCAGACTGACCATCTGTCTGAGGGTGATAAGTCGTACTATTATGTATCGTCGTCCCCATCGCATCATTGAATCTCTTCCAAAACTCTGATGCAAATCGGGTGTCACGATCCGACACGATAGACACTGGCACACCAAGACGAGCTACAATCTCCTTGATGATTAGATCTGCTAATCTTTCAGATGAATACGTCTCGCGGATCGGTAAGAAGTGAGCACTCTTCATCAGGCGATCAATAATCACCCATATGGTATTGCATCCTCTTGCCGTACGAGGTAGCTTAGTAATAAAATCCATGGTGATGAGCTCCCACTTCCACTCGGGTATATCCAATGGTTGAATCTTCCCGTATGGCTTTTGATGTTCTGCTTTCACTTGCAAACAAGTAAGGCATTTGCTCACATACTCTACTATGTCGTGCTTCATTCCCGGCCACCAATAATCTTTCTTCATATCCTGATACATCTTCATGGCACCGGGATGAATCGAGTATCGAGTCTTATGAGCTTCATACATAATGGGCCCCCCAGGTCTCCATAACGAGGGATCCACATTCGTCCATTTTAGGTTTTAACACCGAGAGTGTCTTCACCCAATTCTATAACTAGACCCTTCATTCTCTCGGAATTAAGGGGATCTTCTTTCAACGCCTCATCTTAAAAGTTTTTCACTTGGGTCGTCACATCAGTGGTCATAATCAACTGATAAACTTTCACCCAAATCAGCTCGGGTCTTTCTTTTCGACTAAGGGTGTTGGCCATGATGTTGGCCTTACCCGGATGGTAATGGATCTCACAGTCATAATCTTTGATGAGCTCTAACCATCTCCTCTGCCTCATGTTGAGATCCTTTTTCTCGAAGAAATGCTTCAAGCTCATATGGTCGGAAAAGATGGTGCACTTAGTCTCGTATAAGTAGTGCCGCCAAATCTTCAATGCGAAGACCACAGCCGCAAGCTACAAGTCATGAGTAGGTTAGTTGACTTCGTGGGTTTTTCAGCTGCCGAGATGCATAGGCTATTACCCTTCCACGTTGTATGAACATGCGACCTAGTCCCGAATAAGAAGCATCCGAATATCCCACTAAACCTTCACTCCCTTCAGGTAAAATTAAAATTTGAGCTTGAGTTAATCTCGTCTTTAACTCCTCAAAGGCATCTTGTTGTTTCTGAACGCACACAAACTTCACATCCTTGCAGGTCAATTTGGTCAAAGGTGAGGCTATCTTAGAAAAGTATTGGATGAATCTCCGGTAATAACTTGCCAAACCCAAGAAGCTGCGAATCTCGGATGGCGTCTTTGGAGACTTCAATTCCATCACTGACTCAACCTTTGTTGGCTCTACCATAATGCTTTAGCATTTACCACGTGACCCAAAAATTGTACCTCGCACAACCAAAAAGCACACTTAGAAAATTTAGCAAATAACTTTTCTCTTCTAATTGTCTCCAATACTTCGCGTATGTGACCGACATGTTCTTCCTCGCTCTTCGAATAAATCAAGATATCATAGATGAACACAATCACTGATTTATCTAACATGGGCCGACACACTCAGTTCATTAAATCCATAAAGGCAGCTGGCGCGTTAGTCAAACCGAAAGACTTAACGAGTAACTCTTAGTGTCCATAACGTGTGCGAAAAGCTGTTTTAGGAATATCTTACTCCTTTACCTTTAACTTATGGTAACCAGATTAGAGATCTATCCTTGAGAACCAATTGGCACCTTGCAGCGGATAAAACAAGTCATCAATCCTTTGTAACGGATACCGATTCTTTATCGTCAACTTGTTCAGCTCTCGGTAGTCGATGACATCCGCATACTACTGTCTTTCTTCTTCACAAATAAGACTGGAGCACCCCATGGAGATATACTCGGTCGAATGAAACCTTTATCCATCAACTCCTGCAATTGAACCACGAGTTCTTTCATCTCGGTCGGAGCTAATCAATACGGTGTTTTGGCAACGGGTTGAGCACCGGGTATCAAATCAATTGAAAACTCAATCTCGCAGTCTGGTGACACATCTAGTAAGCCTTCTTGGAACACATCTGGGAAATCGCACACCACTGGTACATCGGACAATTTTGGTACTGGCGTGTCCACATTTTTCACGTAGGCCAGATAGGCATTACATCCACGCCTCATGCACTTCTCCGCCACCGCCACTGAAATCACCCTTGGTACCGTAGTAACGTCATCACCGTATACCGTCACTGAACTTCCATCAGGCATAACTAATCGAATCATCTTCTTACGGCACACGATGTTAGCCTCATAGGTTGCTAACCAATCCATCCCTAGTACTACATCAAATCCACCTAGGGGCATCACATGTAAATTGGCAGAAAACCTATGGCCTTCTAGTTCTACGGCACAGTCCTCTATCATATCAGTAATTCTAGTAGACTTACCAATAGCCGTTTCTACATCAAATGTCTTATCAATACTCCTACTGCTAACAGACAATTTAGCATAGAAAGTAGTAGAAATAAAACTCTAACTAGCACCAGTTGCAAATAACACAAAGGCACAAGTTTGGTTTACTAGAAACATACCTGACACGACATCAGGGTCCACTCTGGCCTCCTCTCGGGTCGTCATGAAAGCTCTAGCACTTTCCCTCCGCCCTCCTTCTTCAGCCTTCTTCTTCACCCCAGAACTGTCGGCCCTTGGCTTCTTACAGTCCTTGCTCACGTGGCCCTCCTCACCACAGCTATAACACCTCGGCACCCTACAGTCTCTAGCACTGTGACCAGGCTTCCCACACTTGAAGCACACGTTCAATCCCAACCTATGCTCACCGGTATGATCCCTTCCACATTTACCGTACTTTCTTAGCCCCGAGCTTAATGTCGCCCTATGATCATCCATCTTCATCTTTTTGTTGTTTGGAGCGAAACCACAACGTCCAAACCGATCCCGTTCCAGTTCTTATCACGACCCCCTGTCTTCTTCGCCTCCACCACAGTCTCCTCTCGCTCATCATACAACCTACCCGCCAGGTCTATAGCCGATCGAAAGGTACTCCATCAGGCAGCAAATCAAATGCCTATGTATATCAGTCAGCAACCCTTGGACATACCTCTTAAAATTCCTTGATATCGGAGTCACCTGATCAGTCACCAGCCTTGCTATCTCATTAAATTTGGTGGTGTATTGTTGGTGTGTCATAGTTCCTGCTTCCAGCTGCAGAAACTCCCTCTCAATCTTATCCAACTCCCTGTGAGGACAAAAATCTTGTCCAACACTTAGGCGCATGAGCCTTTTGGGCGAATGGGCACTATTTAGGCGCATCACCCTACACTTAGGCATTTCTTCAAAAACTTAGGCGCATGAACTATTGTTCAGGTGCATCAGCTTTCATTTAGAATTTCTAAGGCATTTCTAGGCATATGGACTACTGTTTGAGCGCATGAGCCCATACTTAGTGCTTTTAGGCCATATTTTGGGCGCATGAACCCTATTTGGGCGCATGAACACTATTTGGGCGCATGAACCCTATTTGGGCGCATGACCCCACTTATGAATTTTCTTAGATAAATTTCAGGAGTATGAGCCTTATATAGGCGCATGAACCATCTGTTTAACATGGTTCTCGAATGTTTTCAGTCCCAAATATCATATCATGTTATTCTTAGCTTATTAATACCTCTATAAGCATGCACATCACCTAAACAACCATAAATCATCATTACACATGCATAAATACATACGGTTACATACAATAAAATTATAATATCATTTTTAATACATTTTCAGCCCCAAAGATGTTTTAAAACATGTAAAAAGACGGGGTCTAGAACTCACATAGGCTGCTTCCAAGCTCAAACTCTTCAACTTGAACTTTTTAAAGAACTCTAACACCTAATCATATCAAAAACACATACCCGAACACATGTACACATATAAGAACATGTAGAAGTCGGTTTCATGGTCGAAAATACATAAAAACTGAACTAGTTATGCTAAATTTACTTACCTAAACCCTAATTTGCTGCTTTCTCTCTCTCTCTAGAAACCGAAAACTCAGCTTTCTTCTTCTTCTTCATCATCATTTTTAATCGACCAAAAAGGCAGATGGAGTTGACATATATGGGCGGCCATGCCCATAATATATTAAAATATTAAACTTTATACCTTTTTTGCACTTTAACCCCTCCACTTTGGCCTCTTTCTTTTCTTTTCAAGATACTTTTGTTTTTTTCTCATTTCTTTTCTTTTTTTCTAGACAAAATTTTTGAGTGTTACAAACACTCATCAAAAAAATAAAAAACCAATCATACTAATATTAACGAAGCTTAGACGGAGGCCAGCAGATTCCTAACCTCTCTAATGGAAGTCGGACAAGCACGTCTAAGGAGTTAAATAATCAGTATGACACACACATCAACCATAATATATAAAAATAAAATAAGCAAATAGTTATAACAAATTAAAACAACCATGTAATAAATAGTACCCGCCTATAGTCCAAGTTTAAACACTAGTGGGTAGTTGATTCACGATTCCTGTCGGAAACTCACCAGTGAACGTACTTGCTAATGGTCAAAGGATTAGATGACTTACAGTGAATTGGTTACCATTATAGTTATCTTTCAAAGCTAAAACCATCTTGAAGCTGCATCAAACCGCTAATCTACATCAATGAAATTAATAAACAATGAAGTTTTAGTTTTGTAAAATCATATAGTATGAATTGACAATAAAAAATCCAAGAAACAAATAAACAAAATGCCTGTAATATGACTAAAGGGCACATGTCCTCGATGATTATTGTAGTTGAAGTGATCAGAGCACATGATCGATACCATCCAAATATAAACCCTAATCTTAGAGAAGTGTAACTTCCCTAAATCTAAGTATCTCATATCAGATAACCCAATACCCAAAACCCTAAACATCTGAAAATATGATATCCAAATCAATATAACCCTACTCAATAGCAACACACATGAGTACAACCCATAATCTATCCAACCC
This sequence comes from Flaveria floridana, assembly GCA_018326465.1. Taxonomy (NCBI): domain Eukaryota; kingdom Viridiplantae; phylum Streptophyta; class Magnoliopsida; order Asterales; family Asteraceae; genus Flaveria; species Flaveria floridana. The sequence goes on along the minus strand of BJCO01673744.1, from coordinate 5,384 downwards.
GTCATTAAACAGTGAAAAATTAGAAGCCCTAACTCAATTCAATCCTGCCCATATACACATAACCCAACAACATACAATTATAAGACACACACAACTACACAAATACACAATCACACACAGAACTACACAAAACACACACTGTAGAAACACACACGTAAGACACACACATTAACCATAGCAACTAGAACTATAAATTGCAATTTTAAACCATTTGATGTACAATTACAAGGATATCATCATATCAAGCACAATCACATAAACAAGGATATCATCATATTAACATCATATGTTATGACTGTGATAATAACAAATGTAGGATACATATAAACAAAATAACTATAATATAACAAAAAGGGCACATGTCCTCAATGATAGTTGGACATTGTGTGATAAGAGAAAATGATCAATACAATCAAGATATAAACCCTAAACTTAGAGACAGTGAACATCTTATCATATGAGTATCTCATATCCTAAAACCCAACACCGAAAACCCTAAGCATATGAACAAATCGACATCCATATCAATCAGTGACCCTATTCAATAGCATATGTTCAAAATCAAACAAACAATATCATTATCGGTGAACATTATGACACAAAATTTACGCTTAGCTTATCCATAAACCCAAAACAGAAAAACCCTAAAATTAAGAAATCATGATCGATCAACAGAAGCTACTTAACCGTCTTATAGAATCATACAATTTATATCAACCTGAAACGACCTGGAATAGGTAGGTGATTCGCAAAACCGTGAGCTCTGAAATCCCTAAACCGTGAGCTCCGAAATCCCAAAACCGTGAGCTCCAAAATCCCATATCATTTGTCGATTACAACGATACAATGAGGTTTGCAAACACACAGTCGATTACAAACGATGTGGGTTGTCGATTTCATCGAATCTGTAGGTAGATGTGTAAGGTTGAAAGGGATGGATCAAAAATCGACGGGAGGTATCTTTCTCGTCGCTACTCGCTTGATGTGTATGATATTGTGGAAACCCTAAGACAGACTTGTTGATTACCACTTATATATGATGTCCTGATTACCCAATTCAGCGACCCATTTTTGAAACTTAAATACCCACCTGCCCAAATCCCAAATAGCCCTACTTACCAATACACATATAGAATCCAATAAGACAAAAAATTTAAAAGCCCAATTATAATTATATTTCACTCTCTTTAACCCATCAATAAAAAAATAAAAACTAAAAAACTTTTGGATATAAAATATTAAATGTGTGTATACTAAAGCTTTGTAATAAATTATATAATACCAAAATTATATATATGTATATATATGTGTATATAAATATATCTGGTTGCGGTATGTTAAGTATATTCTTCCCTTGTAATAAGTTAAAATAAATAGATAAACTTTTAATAGTTTTATGAGCACTTGCTTATTTCAAGAATTTAATGCAGTGATGATAATAATTATAATGAAATTTTATAATATTATAAAAATATATTTTATTTATACTTAATTGAAAATTAAATGTAAAGACATACCTGAAACAGTTTTAAATACGTACTGTTTAATACATATGTTTATTAGTTTGCTATGAAGTATCATTAATTTTTATTACATGTCAGCATTATTATTATATCGCAATTAAAAAATCTATATTTGCATATTCATTACTAGGTTAGTACCTCCTGTGTTACACATGGTAAATTTACAAAAATATTAAATAGTTAGTAATGAAATTATATTATTTATTAAATGGCATTTTGAGATAGTATATTATTAAAATGGTATAGATCGAATCCACTATGCCACCTCAACTGTTTTTTATTCTTATGTTGGAGATAATTGTACGACTTCTCCCAAAGTTTATAGTGAAATGCAAGTGAGTCAGTAAAGAATGGTTAACGTACATGTCGACTTTAGATATTCTAAAAATGCATTCCCAACACATGCGAGAATCCCCGGATCAGAAAATCATAGCCACAAGTCGTATGTCGTCATGCATTTCTAGATTGTTAAATTATATTGACATTAACTACTTAGTCGGTAAGAATGTGACTCCCCTGCTTGGTTTTCAACTAAAAAATCTAATATTCTTATCAAGCTTGGATGGCATGCTTTATGTTAGGCTTCAAAACACGTGGGATTTGCTTGTGTGGAATCCTTAACTGGTACCGCCAAACTGTTGTCCAAATCTACTAAACAGGGACTCATCAACGCAAGAAAAGATGTTGTTGGTTTCTATGTTGATGCCACTTTTGATTAAAACATTATCCACATAAAACATTAGCGGGGTGATCTTGCTGTTTTCATGTCTTCATTGCATAGGGGCTTGTGGAAATCTATAGCCTTCCTTAAAAAAAAGACCGTACCATGTGATACCTACTGGTGGTGTTCGGGAACATTCTATGGAGATGCAGTGTACTTCCCAGTCAAGGAATATTGGCTTGCAAGTAACAGGTGAGTTATTCGCTTTGACGTTAACACACATCAATTTTCTTAATTACCATATCCGAATGCTAGGGGTCTTAGTCCTAACGGTTCATTTGTTAGTATACAATCAGAACTTCATATGTATTGTTATAGCGGTTACTACGAAAGGCTCTTGGAATTATGGAAGCTAAATAATGGTACGTGGATAAAGTTGTTTACATATCCTTACAGGGTGTGCCTTCCATTTCCAAAAATTACATCCTTGACAGATTACAATCTTAGTGGGTCAACTCTTGTGATCACAGAGTGGGGGTAGGTTTTTGAAATCGACCTCAGATTCAATGTAGCTGGATTTATACACCCTTCCATTTTTGGTGGTATTATCCATGGTGCGATCTAGACGGAGAAAATATTGTCACCTGTATTTTAGTTTCTACATCCTTCTATTAGTTTCTACATCCTTCTATCATTTATTTCCTATTTGTTACAAATTTGGTTTATTTTGTCTATTATTTTCTTTTTCAAGTACATTATCTACAATGAAACAACTTTTATTTTAATTATTTGTAATTCTTTATTTATAGATTATATAGATGTTCCTAATGCCATAATATGACAAATAAAATACAAAATTATGGCATTCGATATAATAAGATGTGTTATTTTTTAATGAAGGATAACTTGATGATGGATTTGCATGCCATTGTTGATGATTTTTCATCAGTCACACAATACAGTATTTGCTATACCTTGTTTTTTGTTTGGGTTGACTTTGTTTTTCATTTTGTGTCTAAAACAAACTTTTGGTGGTTTTTCTCGACCAACACGTAAGATTCGAATTCCATATTTTATAATTATATAAAATATAAAACGTCTATGATATCTAAAGCACTAGCTTAATTTTTGTGTAGAGGAAAAAATTAGTCGAATTTATGCTAGCACATTTCATGAAAGGTTACAAAGATGTTAATCTGGTGGCCAGCATGATCGTACTAAGCCGCTTCAGAATAAAGAAATCTGAATACCAAGAGTTGCCAAAACATGATAACTACCTCTTAGTTTGGAGTGATTTCAATCTTGTATTTAACGAGCACACTAAAATTATACGAATTCAATACACATACCAAGAGGGTTCCGTGTGTATCCGTTAGTTCCTTCTATTAGAAACCTTTTAGACGATAGCAGATATGAAAAAATAATTACCGGTATGTATAACTCATGCAATATCCACTTATTTTTTATAGTATTCTACATTTTTAAGTAAATACAATGAAGGTCAAATTATTGGTTGTAGATGTCGTCAGTAGAATTGTCAATGGTGACCGACGATTTGGACATTTTTTGATGTTTCTTCAAGATTTTACGTAGGGAATTCTTTGAATTTGAATTTTTAAATTATTTTAAATTGCGTTTAATTTATTATTGTCTTTCTCATGATATAAATTATATGTGGTAGCGGTCACATAATAGAATTATCTTTATATGACTCACGGGAGATTCACATGCTTCAAACTTTTTGTTCAATTTTAGATAAATCTATTGTCTATGTATCACAAGTGAAGTTGGTTCGTTTGTCATACAGTATGTGTTACTCAACATTTTATGCATACATACATTAAATGAATATTGTTGTATTTTAAAACTTATACGCATTTTATGTTTCACTTATACGAAATATTTTACGGTCATCTAATTTCACTCTAGTTGTCATTGAACCCAAGATTCCAGAGGCACGTTATATTTAAATGTTCTTTTGCTCTTATATTCTAAGTTAGCTCATACTCAACTTTGAATTACTTTTATATATGTTTACTAATATGTTAGACGTATTTTTAATTATATTTTTTTGGATGGTTTGATTATTTTTCAATTTTAATTTTTCTCTTTATTACGGGTCGAAATACTATGTTGTTATATCTTACAAACCTATATATAATTCAACTATAATGTATATAATATAATATAGTATGTTGCACGTGCATTAAAAAAATGTATATATCGTTTAACCGGAAAACATTTCTTAACAAACAACTCAGCACTACATTATCAAATTAAACATATCATATCAATAGTTTATCTAAGTTATATTATTTCATTTTAAAGGAATTATTTAACTGTTATGTTATAATCTCTGCAGTGGTTACTCTACTGCCCAACATTAATCATATTGTTGTTATTTCATAAACAAGGTATTTTTATAACTTTTCGATGAGCAAAGGTCAAGAAAAAGATCCCAACGATTTTATGTCCTTAAGTGCATCTAATTCTGCTATGAAGCGAAAAAATTATAACAGACGATACTATTTGCAAAAGGAGAATGGGAAAACAACAAAAGTAATGAATGGAAGTACGCCTCATGTCAATTCATCACGATCAATTGGAACTAATAACTCATGACAAAGGATGCCTCTAAGTACTTTATGTGAAGTCGCTGGATCGATGAACATCCGAGCGTGTTCTTGACAGAAGGTGATAAACCAAAAGACAAACAAGTACGAACATTAATCGAATGATTTCATTGATAAAACCTAATGATTTTAAGCTCGTTATAACTTAAGAATCAAGACTCTTAGCAAGAGGAGATCGAGCATGATCTCCCCTCTCATCCGGCAGCACCTAGGCCCTGGGCACAATATCAAAACCCTTTCTCTCTACACATTGAAACTGGTATATATAGATCTCGGCCCATATTAGATGCGACTGGGCCCATTCGTGCGATTGGACCATGCGTATGGTTCAATTGTACGACTGGACCATACGTAAGGTTCAATTGTACGACTGGACCATTCTTATGGTTCAGTCTTACGAATGCCCCAATCGCATCTCTCAGTCGCACGACTGGTCCATTTGCCTGGCTCAGTCGTATGACTGAGTCTCATTCGCATATGCTCCTACGAATGACCCAGTTTCATGTGTTTACAACATATCAGGTGTAATACATTAAGCCTAGACTATTCGTCAAGCGACAGACACAC
>BJCO01673736.1:0-12816 GCA_018326465.1 Flaveria floridana | reverse complement strand
ATGAGAGTCTTCACTTGTTGTTGTAGTGGCATGTGGGACTTAGAGGTTTTCCTGATCTTGGCTCATTGGTTCTTTTGGTCCAACAATAAGCTTTTGAGGCACGCTTCAGGAAACGCACTCAGGACATGCATTCATCTAGTTAATTTTCAGCATTGAACATTTTGTTTAAACATGGCTATTGTAACAGTATTGTAATGGATCTACAACTTTTGTACACGCTTCCGCATTATTGTAAACTTTGTCTATGTTCTGTTGAATGAAGCCAAATGTTTATTTTAAATTCATATAGTGTCGTTCGATATGACTGTGTCTGAGATCCTGGTATGTCACACGCCTAACGGTAAAACCCCGTTTGTGGAAATTGAGGGTGTGACACACACCCAATGCATACACACCTGATACACACACATAACCGTATATATATATACATGTATTTATACATAATTATATAATAAAACACCTATAAAAATCTCAGGCACACTTTAATATTTATAAAAGTTATAAAAGTTTATAAAAACTAAACTTATGCTTAGTCAAATCAACCCCCCATATCACCCAATGCATGGAGAGATCCCCTAGAGTCCTAGTGACTTGCAATTGTCACCAAAATCACTTCAAATCTTAGCTATAATCTCCTCAAAACCAAGAAATTGAGCATCCCAAACCCCCCTTCCAACCCTCGGCCGAACACTACCTTTATACCACCACACCCTAGAATAATCACACATCGTCAAATTGCTCGAATCGCAATACGGTATACGTTTAAGGGCACCGTAAGTAATTCACCAAATCTTGGAACTATACCCGTTGACCCTCTAATATTCGATTATTAACTAAGTAATAATATATATATATATATATATATATATATATATATATATATACAAAGCACAAACCCTAAGTTAAACCAACCAAGAACTTAAATAGAAGAATAATTAAATATAATTTCACGAATCACTTAAACCGAAAACAAGCTATTGAACCCGTCAAGAAAAAGAGTCAAATAACATTAAAACACACTTATTAAGTAGCCTAGCCCACTAATACCATGAAAACCATCATGAATAATAATAATACAAAAATCCCAAACTTTAGGGTAAAAAATGTAAATTCAGCAAAGTCAAGGGGCTAATTTTGCCAACCATTAAAACCTTGCTGTTTTAGGACCATACCACACCTATAAGAAACAAAAATAATCAGAACACATGAGATAAGTATTTATCAATTAAACGAGTTAAGTTTAACGAACCAAAACCAAAGAATACAAATAAGATTTCACAACCATAAAGCAAAGCCTCTCCAGCCATTGTATACAAACACAAACCTTAGGGATGGGTGTAGTTAACCTATTAAAGTATAGAACTAACTAATCTTAAATGAACATAGGAACCCTCACGGTCGGTAGCATCCAAACCTTACAAACAACCAAGTGAGCAACCACGGGTGAGTCTCATGAACCCCCATTTTACTTTATAACTTTTAGGGTGAAATACATACTCTGTAAATATTATGATGATGCTATTATGGTGTAATACTACCTGCTCTTGTCCCCGAATGGAGCATAATCATTAACTTCATTAGGAGCCGCGTGGTTTGTGGATAGTACTATTTGGGGAATCCCCCGCACATAATGGGCCCTTTATGCAGGGAAACCCCCCATTGAGATTCAATAATCGCTGTGTCATAAATTAGTGCCATTTAACCATGCTTAGCAGGGCACACTTAAACCCAACAATCTAGTAGTAACGGGTTAGGGGATATTTTAGCACTCGGGCGGGAAAGTCCGGGTCAGGATTGATTGTGATATATTCTACAGTACATCATAAAGTTCATATTATATTATGGTTATGATTTGGTCAAATGGGTGAATATTATATTACCACAAAAGGTAACGTGTCTAAAACTCATGGGCTCACCAACATTATGTTGACGTATTTTGAGTGTGTATTTCAGGTGCTGTGTAACTAACAGGTGTCAAATGGATAGGAGCAGCCTTAGAAGAACCTTTGGAGATTTAACTACTACCCTATCCAGTTATCTATTTATGAACAATGAATAAAATATGTATTGTTTGGATTTTTAGACTATTAAATGTAAGGAAATTTGGAGTTATGTAATCATTAAGTTTGGATCCATTTATTTTCCATTGCATTGTGATTTGGATCCATTTATTTTCTATTGCATTGTGATGATATCAGTCGATCTCGGTCAGACCCGGTCAATGGGGTGTGACATAGACCCCGTCTTTTACATGTTTTAAAAGTTCTTTGGGCTGAAAATATATGTGAAAGATTTTACAAATATTGTATGTGTAACCGTATGTATTTATGCTTCTATGATGATGATTAACTATTGTTTATGTCTTGTTAATGCCTAGAAAGGTTATAACAAGCTTAGAATAGGATGTTATGATGATCGGGTCTGAAATAAGCTTAGAAATATGTTAAACAGGTGCTCATGCGCCTATATAAGGCTCAGGCACCTGAAATCTGCCTTAGGAAAGTGTAAGTATATGTCATACGCCCAAACAGTACCTCATGCACCCAAGTTTATGCCTTAGAATGCTAAGTGTAACCCACGCGCCTGAACATTTGTTCATGCGCCTAGAAATTTGGCCAGACACCTAAGTGTTAGGGTCAGGCACCCCAATAGTGCTCATGCGCCTAACTTTTTCCTCAGGCGCCTAAGTGTAGGCTCGTGCGCCTGAATAGTTCATGCACCCAAAAGTAAGTGAAAATCAGTTAAGTGTAAGGCCATGCGTCCGGATAGTGACGATGCGCCTATGCAGGGCAGATACGCCTGCATTGTGCCCATGCGCCTAGGAAACTAGAATATTTTCTGAAATTTTTGGAATCTGAGATTTTAGGGTTTTGACCCTACTTTGACTTGTGGCTTGTTTATGCTTATATTATGCATGATATGCTCTGTTCTTATGTTCCTTATATATATTGATGTGCGACTCTACGTGGTGTGTTTATAGTCATAAACGTAAAGTATTATCATTAATGAAAGAGATAAGATTAATGATAATGAAAGTGGAACATAAGGAATGAATGAAAGAAAAGACTTGCAAGCAGAATGAAAGGAGGATCGCAACTCTTTAAGAGTTGTTAGTTCAACTGTGTGTAATATAGCATGCGATTTTGGCTAACCCATGAGGGTCTACACACAGGGGGGTCAGTCTTTATGATTGATCCATAGTACGAAACGGGATCCTTATCACTTTACCCTGGGAATGATGCGGCTTTGTGCCAGGATATGATGAGGCTTTGTGCCAGGAAACGAAGTGGCTTTGTGCCCGGAATGGTGGTTGCGGGCCACGATGGGGGTAAAGTTTGACAGGATCTAGAAACAGTGAAAGATAATGATAAAGTACGAAACAAACGAATACGTGCGATAATGATTGATGATTAAGGTTATACCTTGATGTATGTACGATGTATGCTAACGTAGGAAAGTAAAGGAAGTATTTTATGAAAATGAGTATTTTCATATATAACTGTACAAGGTATTTTAACGCTTTAAAAACTAGAGCTCACTTAGCAACGATAATTTTTATACATTTTCAGTTGGCTGGTAATTGATGCTGAGGATGGCACGAGGGTGAAACTACTAGGCAGGACAAGACTGACATCTATTCATATTTTATAATACTGTCGTTTTCTAATGCAATTAACAATCTTTTTTTGTAATCAGTGAACAATGATGTATTGCTTAACAATAGTAATTATTAATGAAATAAATGGTTTTTGTTAACTTAATTCTGCTGCTTAATTTATGAAATGTGAAATGTTTTATATATAATGCTATGATTGACCAACTGTGAGGTGTTCGGAATCCGATCCTTACAAGTTGGTATCAGAGCCAAAGTTTAAAAGAAATGGGTAACTATTTCAAAAACCTAAACTTAAACTGAGAATGGGACGGATGGAGGGATGTCATCCCGAGTAGCTACGTGCCATCAGTTATGTCTTTTCTTAATGTTAACCGGTATTATGTGCACATGCTTTTTGATTTATGTGCTCTTAGTAGATTTAGATATTGATTAAGTCAGGATAGGAAATGATTGGGGTATGAAGAGTAAAGTAAGTGGCTAATCACAACTGGCCACTATAATTAGGGACTTACTATATTTAACATAAATTGAGCTATTACCTTGAATATCTGTATTAGTGTTTGAATCTTATAGTGTTTATAGGATGGCTGGAGGTAGATCGTCTAAGGCTTCTAGTGGTGGAGCACGTGATGGACGTGGTGCTGGACCGCGTGCGACGAGGAATCAGGCTAGGACTGCCGAAACGGCACATGTAGAGCTCGAGGTACGTCAGCATGAGGGCGTTGAGGGTAGCGCCAATCTAAGAGCCTCATTGAAAGAGGCAGTGGTGGAGGAGGTTCACCAAGTCATGTAGACGATCCTACCATCTGTAGTAACCGAAGTTATCCATGCCGTTTAGAGAAGATGAGAAGAAGGAGAAAGAGGGGGAGAAGAGGAGAACTACGGCTAGGTGAAGGAAGAACGAGAGGGTTGATAATGAGGATGAGGAGTTAATACCGAGAAGGCAGCCTCCAGTGACGAGGAGGAGGTGGTAGTGCAGGAAACCACGAGGGGATGCAGTTACGGGACATTCCAGCGGTGTAAACCTTCGACTTTCGATGGCTATGGCAATGTTCCTGCCGCTCATCACTGGGTACGAGAGATAGAGGCGGTGTTGGAGATTAGTGAGTGTAGGGAAGATCAGAAGGTGAAGTTCACCACCCACTCATTCGTGGACTCGGCTTTGTGTTGGTGGGACAATATTGTCCAAGCCGAGGGTGCTAGGGCCATTGGGAGGATGTGGTGGAGAGAGTTAAAGAAAATGGTAATTAAGGAATTCTGTCCTCACCGGGAACTGGATAAGATCGAGAGAGTTTCTACTGCTTGAGGTGGGAACCATGACCCACCAGCAATACGCCACCAAGTTCAATGAGATGGCGAGGCTAGTGCCGGATCAGGTAATGCTGGTGTCGAAGAAGATCAAGAAGTATGTGCAGGGCTTGCCAGCCGATATTCGCAGGCATTTTATCGCTGCTCGACCGAGCACTTTTAGGTCGGCGGTAGATTTAGCGGGGAGGTTGTACGACGAGAGGGAGATGGCAGTGGTTAAGGTGAAGAGGACAGGTGGTAGTAACCAAAACTAGAACGGGAAACGGTTTGGATGTGGTTGTTTCACTCCAAACAACAAGAGGATGAAGGTGGATGACCATAGGATGGGGTCATCAAGTTCAGGGATAAAGAAGTGTGGAAAATGTGGGAGGGAGCACACTGGCAATTGCAAGTGGGGATTGAATGTGTGCTTCAAGTGTGGGAAGCCAGGTCATGTGGTGAAGATGTGCGGGGCTATACGGTGGCATAACTATGGCGAGGAGGGCCATGTGAGCAGGGACTGCAAGAAGCCATGGGTCGATGGTTCGGAATTTGAAGAAGAAGCTGGAGGAAGGAGGACAAAGGGAGAGTGCTAGAGCCTTCACGATGACCAGGGAGGAAGCCAGAGTGGATCTCGATGTCATGTCAGGTATGTTTCTAGTAAACCAAACTTGTGCCTCTGTATTATTTGATTTTGGTGCTGGTAGGAGTTTCATTTCTACTGCTTTTTGTGCTAAGTTGTCTGTTAGTAGTAGAAGTATCGATGCGCCATTTGATGTAGAAACTGCTATTGGTAAGTCCACTAGAATTTCTGATGGGATAGAGGACTGCGACATAGAACTAGAAGGCCATAGGTTTTCTGCTAGACTATTTGTGATGCCCCTAGGTGGATTTGATGTATTACTAGGGATGGATTGGTTAGCAGCCTATGAGGCGAACATCGTATGTCGCAAGAAATTGATTTGAGTAATTGTGCCCGATGGAAGTTCGGTAACGGTCTACGGTGATCACGTTACTATGGTTCCAAAGGTGATTTCAATGGTGGTGGCAGGGAAGTACATGAGACATGGATGTAGTGCCTATCTGGCCTACGTGAAAGATGTCGATGAATCGGTACTACAATTGTCTGATGTAGCAGTAGTGCGTGACTTTCCGGACGTATTCCTAGAAGACTAACCTGGTGTGCCACCTGAGCGTGAGATTGAATTTCAAATTGATCTGATACCCGGTGCTCAACCCGTTGCCAAGGCACCATATCAGTTAGCTCCGACTGAGATGAAGGAGCTAATGGCTCAGCTGCAGGAGTTGATAGATAAGGGGTTCATTCAACCGAGTATCTCTCCATGGGGTGCTTCGGTCTTGTTTGTGAAGAAGAAAGACGGTAGTATGCGGACGTGCATCGACTACCGAGAGCTGAATAAATTGACGGTGAAGAATCGGTATCCGCTACCGAGGATTGATGACTTGTTCGATCAGCTCCAAGGTGTCAGTTGGTTCTCGAGGATAGATCTATGATCTAGCTACTATCAATTGAAGGTGAAGGAGCAAGACATTCCTAAGACAGCTTTTGTATGCGTTATGGACACTACGAGTTTCTCGCTATGTCCTTCGGTTTGACTAACGCACCAGCTGCCTTTATGGATTTGATGAACCGAGTGTGTCGGCTGATGTTAGATAAATTAGTGATCGTGTTTATTGATGATATCCTGATTTATTCTAAAAACGAGGAAGAATATGCCAGCCGCATACGCGAGGTATTGGAGACACTTAGGAGAGATAAGATGTATGCTAAATTCTCTAAGTGTGCTTTTTGATTGCGCAAGGTTCAATTTTTGGGTCAAGTGGTAAATGCTAACGGAATCATGGTGGACCCTGCAAAGGTTTTGGCGGTGATGCAATAGAAGTCTCCAAAGATGCCATTTGAGATTTGTAGTTTCTTGGGATTGGTAGGCTACTATAGAAGGTTCATTTAAGACTTTTCCAAGATAGTCTCACCTTTGACTAAATTGACTCGCAAGGACGTAAGGTTCGTGTGGGGTCGAGAGCAGGAGGATGCTTTTTAGGAGTTAAATGCAAGATTAACTCAAGCTCCTGTCTTGACGTTACTAAAAGGAGTGAGGACTTAGTGGTTTATTCGGATACGTCTTATTCGAGACTAGGTAGCGTGTTGATGCAACAGGGAAGGGTAATAGCCTACGTGTCTGGACAGCTAAAAACCCATGAGGTCAATTACCCCACCCAACACTTGGAACTGGCGGCGGTGGTTTTCGCGTTGAAGATTTAGAGGCACTACTTATGTGGGATGAAGTGCACAATATTCACGGATCACAAAAGCTTAAAGTACTTCTTTGAGCAAAAGGATCTCAACATGAGGCAGAGGAGGTGGTTAGAGTTGATCAAGGATTAGATTGTAAGATCCATTACCACCCGGGCAAGGCCAACGTTATGGACGATGCCCTTAGCCGAAAGGAGATACCCGAGCCGATTTGAGCGAAGGAATATCAGTTAGTGATGACCTCGGACGTGACGAAGTAAGTAAAAGAGTTTCAGAATGAGGCGTTGAAAGAAGATCGCCTCAACTCTGAATGAATTAGAGGTCTAGACGCCGAACTGGGAGAAAATACCCATGGGGTTAGAACCCACTTTGGGCGAATGTGGATCCCTCTTTACAGAGACTTACGGGGGAGAATTATGGATGAAGCTCATAAGACTCGACACTCCATTCATCTCGACGCCAACAAAATGTATCAAGACATGAAGAAGGACTACTGGTGGTCAGGTATGAAGCGCGATGTAGTGGAGTATATGAGTAAGTGCCTTACTTGTTTACAAGTGAAGGCAGAGCATCAGAAGCCATACGGGAAGATCTAACCATTGGATGTACCCGAGTGGAAGTGGGAGCACATCACCATAGACTTTATTACTAAGCTACCTCGTACGACGAGGGGTGCGATACCATTTGGGTGATAGTTGATCAACTAACAAAAAGTTCTCACTTCCTACCGATCCACAAGACATATTCCTCAGAGAGATTGGTGGATCTGTTCATCAAGGAGATTGTAGCTCGTCATGGTGTGCCGGTGTCTATCATTTCAGATCGTGACACCCGATTCACATCAAAGTTTTAGAAGAGATTCCATGATGTGATGGGGACGAGGCTACACATTAGCACAGCTTATCATCCTCAGGCAGATGGTTAGTCTAAGAGGACGATTCAGACGCTCAAGGATATGCTCCAAGTATGCGTGATCGACTTTGGAGGGAGTTGGGATGATCACTTACCATTGGCAGAATTCTCGTACAACAACAGTTACCATGCCAGCATTGGTATGCCACCATACGAGATGCTATATGGTAGGAAATGTAGGACGCCCGTAGGTTGGGGAGACATTGGGCAGAAGGAGTTAGGAGGTGTCGAGGTGATCGAGGCTACGATGGAGAAGTTAGATAAGATCAAGGCTTTTATGAGGCGGCGAATGATAGACAAAAGTCGTATGCCGACAAAAGGAAAAGACCGATTGAGTTCAACATGGGGGATAGAGTCATGTTGAAGGTCTCACGTTGAAAGGGGATTATCCAATTCAGGAAAAGGGGTAAGCTAAGCCCAAGATACATAGGGCCTTTCCGAATCATCGCACGAGTAGGAGAGGTGGCCTATCGGTTAGAATTGCCAGATGAGTTAAGTGGAATTCATCATACATTCCATGTATCTCATCTGAGCAAGTACTTAACTGACGAAGACATGGTTGTACCACTAGAGCATATCAAGGTAGATGAACGACTCAATTACGTAGAGCACCCAGTGGCAATCATTGATCGGAAGGAGAAGAGGTTGAGAAATAAAGTGGTTCCACTGGTGCGAGTACAGTGGAAGCACAGGAAGGGTTCTGAGTCTACGTGGGTGACTAAAGAAGAAATGAGACAACATTACCCACAGTTATTCGAAGAATGACAGGTTTCGGGGACGAAACCCCTTTAAGGGGGTGAACTTGTAACACCCGGAACTTTGATCAAAAGAAAAGAAAACAAAACATATATAGAATGAAAAGAAAAGGGAATAAAGTGGAAGGGGGTAAAGTGTAAATAGTACAAAAAGTCAAATAATATAATATTTATGGGGAATGGCCGCCCATAATCACCTTTTCCTATCTGCTTCTGTCAAACCAAAAAGAAGAAGAAAGAAAACAGGGTTTTCTCTCTGTTTCAAGAAAAAGAAGGAGTTTTCGAGTTTAGGTAGATAATTCATGCTTTATTGGCTCGGTTGTTGTGTTTTCGACTATGAACTGAGAGTATGTGTTCTTATGTGTTTCTATGTGTTAGGGTTTGTGTGTTCTTGGCTTTTTTAGGTGTTTGAACTCATATATAAGCAAGTTTGGAGGAGTGTTGCTTGTTTGCTACAATAGGTGAGTTCTAGACCCCGTCCTTTACATGTTTTAAAAGTTCTTTGGGGCTAAAAATGTATGTAAAAGATTTTACAAATGTTGTATGTGTAACCGTATGTATTTATGCTTGTATGATGATGATTTACGGTTGTTTATGTCTTGTTAATGCTTAGAAATGTTGTAACAAGCTTAGAATAGGATGGTATGATGATTTGGTCTAAAAATCGCTTAGAAATATGTTAAACAGGTGCTCATGCGCCCACATAAGGCTCATGCACCTGAAATCTGCCTTAGAAAAGTGTAAGTGTATGTCATACGCCCAAACAGTATCTCATGCGCCCAAGTTTATGCCTTAGAATGACTAAGTGTAACCCATGCGCCTGAACAGTTTGTTCATGCGCCTAGAAATTTAGCCAGACGCCTAAGTGTTGGGGTCAGGCGCCCCAATAGTGCTCATGCGCCCAACGTTTTCCTTAGGCGCCTAAGTGTAGGCTCGTGCGCCTGAATAATTCATGCGCCCAAAAGTTAGTGAAAATCAGTTAAGTATAGGGCCATGTGCCCGAATAGTGACGATCCGCCTAAGCAGGGCTGATGCGCCTGCATAGTGCCCATGCGCCCATGACAGAATATTTTCTGAAATTTTAGGAATCTGAGATTTTAGGGTTTTGACCCTAATTTGACTTGTGGCTTGTTTATGCTTATATTATGCATGATTATGCTCTATTCTTATGTTCGTTATATATATTGATGTGTGACTTTACCTGGTGTGTTTATAATTATAAACGTAAGGTATTATTATTAATGAAAGAGATAAGATTAATGATAATGAAAGTCGAACATAAGGAAAGAATAAAAGAAAAGGCTTGCAAGCAGAATGAAAGGAGGATCACAACTCTTTAAGAGTTGTTAACTCAACTGTGTGTAATATAGCGTACGATTTTGGCTAACCCATGAGGGTCTACACACAGGGGGATCAGTCTTGGTGATTGATCCATAGTACAAAACAGGATCCTTATCACTTTACCCCGGGAATGATGAGGTTTTGTGCCAGGATATGATTAAGGCTTTGTGCCAGGAAAAAAAATGGCTTTGTGCCCGGAATGGTGGCTGCGGGCCACGATGGGGGTAAAGTTTGACAGGATCTAGAAACAGTGAAAGATAATGATAAAGTACGAAATGAACGAATACGTGCGATAATGAATGATGATTAAGGTTATGCCTTGATGTATGTATGATGTATTCTCACGTACGAAAGTAAAGAAAGTATTTTATGAAAAAGAGTATTTTCATATATAATTGTACAAGGGATTTTAACGCTTTAAAAATTAGAGCTCACTCAGCAACGCTAACTTTTATACATTTTCAGTTGGCAGATAATTGATGCTGAGGATGGCACGAGGGTGAAGCTACTCGGCGGGGCAAGACTTGCATCCATTCATATTTTATGATACTGTTGTTTTGTAATGCAATTAACAATCTTTTTTTGTAACCAGTGAACAACGATGTATTGCTTAACAACAGTAATTATTAATGAAATGAATGGTTTTTGTTAACTTAATTCCGCTGCTTAATTTATGAAATGTGAAATGTTTTATATATAATGCTATGATTGACCAAATGTGAGGTCTTAGAAATCGGGGCCTTACATAAAGACTGATTAGATGTGCTTTGATGTGTGACTAGGTTTAGCTTGAGTAGGTAATAAACAAATGCATGCCCAATATAATACCTAGATGATTGATTGTGGGTGATTCCATTTTGAGGAGCAAGCAAGTGAGTCGTATCCTGATGTGCTCAAATTTCTCACCCAAACACACTATGTTATGACTTCTTATAATTTCTATCATTGCAAATCACATTCCCTTTGTTTTGCGTAAGCAAAGACCTGGGTTTATGACCACCTTTGTTTATGAAAATAAACATCTGGTGATCTGATTATAATCATTATCATCCCTCTGTTTTGTATAAACAAAGACCTAGGTTCAAGGCACCTTTGTTTTATAGAAGTAAAGACCTGGTGACCTGATGATGATCATATCACAGATCTAAAAGAATCCAATGAGATCAACTGTATATTATATTCAAAGATCTTATACATTAATCAACATTAATAAGATTTCACAGAAATCTTAAGACAGAACTTATACTTAAAGGCACATAGTTTTTAAGTGTGAAAAAGTGATAAAATGACTCGTAAATGGAGGACAAACTCTAATATGAATTGAATGTGGAGTCCATATCTGTTTAACTCTAATCAAGATCAAAACATGATAATCAGCATGTCTAGTTGAAAATATATTCTTGTCTAAATTTTAGTGGATTAACATACTTGCAATCAGCATTAGATCAATGCCTACTAAACTTAAACTAAATGCATCAGGAGGTAGCTTAGTGTCATAGTATGATCCCATTTTCAAATGCTTGTAAATATATTTAAGTTATGTTTAGTTTTTGTTAATTAAAATATAGTGGACAGATCATTGCATTTCATGCTATTCTCAAGATAAATTTCTGATAAATTCATAATTTCATGATTAATCATAAATTTAGGGGGAGTAGTAATCAGCATGAAAAGTGAGTTTATAAGTTAAATGAAGAAAATTGGAACTTGAGCACTAACTTGGCTGTAGGATATCTGAAGGTCTTATCAAATTCTTGCACATTTGCCATGAAACAAAGTCAACAAGGTCCAACAGCAACAAATGATACTAAAAATATGTTAGCATCATACAAACAAATAAGTTTCAAACTTCGTTTTTCAGCGGAAGCTACATTGTAAAATTTTCTTTTCAGCAGAAGTTAGTATACATTGTGCATTTTAGGAGAAGCTACACTGAGAAACATAAAACAACAAGGTTAAAATTTGACCGTTCGTAGATTGGTAACCTACGGATGTGTGAATATTTTAACAAAGTATAATTTATTTATGTAGATTGGTAACCTATGAAAAAATAAATTATATTTCTTTAGTTTTAGTTCAGAAAAATTAATAAGTTAGTCATCTATGTTAGGATCATGTTCGTACGGAGTACTAACTGATTCTGTGCGTATACCAACTCAAATAGTGCGGAATCCTATTTGATTGGCGATCCAATCAGTGAGAACGACAATTTGATCAATCCTAACGATGAAACAAACGTTAAGAACGAACGAGAATTGATCAGAGACGAACTATGAAGTTGGAACAAGTTTTCTTGAGCCTCTGGACGACTAGGGGTACGATAATGTGCGTAGGTATTCGAATTCTTATGTTTTTCCACGAATTAAGTGGTATTTATAGGTTTGGAGTCTTCATTCGTGCGACTGAACCATCAACATGGTTTAGTCGTGCGACTGAAGCATGCGGTTGATCCATCCGCACGACTGAAGGTCCAGTCGTGCGACTTAGTCAATCACATGTCACAATCATGCGACTGATCTAGTCTCCTGGTTCAGTCGTGCGACTGGTCCATTAGCATGAAGTGTTCATGCGTATGGTCCATTAGCATGGTCCATTCGCATGAATACTTCATACGGTTAAGTTTAAGCATG